>JZKD02S1687396.1:11459-30533 GCA_000966675.3 Picea glauca
AAGAATGTAACATAGTTGAAATACATTTTCACTAATAAAAACATTGGAAGATAATATGTGGTAGAGTGCATATAGATATGCTAGAGCATATAAAATGTTGTTTATTGATTTAAGAGTGTTTTGATACATACAATGTGTATGGAATGATAATGGACGTGGATGTTGATTATTGTATGACTAGGAATGGTTGAAGATGTTGATGATATAGTTACCTATGATAGACAACCTTGTGAAAAGGAAAAACACAAGAAGACGCTAGTCAAGAGGTTGATGCAAGGATCATGTGAATTCCCATGAGGCATCAAATGCATAAGAAACATTGGGAATGTTGATGGCGACTATGCAAGTATGAAAATTTAGTCATGCCAATATAACATGTGATCTAAAAGGAATTGAGTAAGAATTCCCTTTGTCATACTTTATATATTCAATGGCATGTTTATGATTGAACACATGTATGTCATTCATACTCAAGTGGGGTATGCCAAGGAAAAATCTATACCACTACACAAATAGCCAATGGTATTCCTACTTGTAATTGATGTTTTAGACTGCAACCTCTTTGCCAACACTGAAGAGCACTAAAGGATTATATTTCTGGCATTGTGTTTGGGTGGAGAAGGAAGGTATTCAAATGGTCGAGAAAGTAATAAGGAAGTATTTGGATTATGTGTAGTGGTGTAGGTTGGGTACACCATCTTATATTGGTAAAACACATGAGAATGAATCAAGGAAGATTTGACTCAATGCAAGGATGCATTGAGTGGAAATGCACAAATAAACTAAGAAACCTTAAAAAAAAAAATCTACAATGATGAATTATGTTGGTACATATGTTTGACACATTAAGTGGATGCATGCTTGTACTGCGTATATAATGATTGATAGCTTCATTTCAATTCATGTGATACATAGATGGAAGTGATTGAATTATTAGTGTGCTATAATTCTGAGATCATTTTTGAGGTTGTTGTAAATGCTACAATGAAAGAATGATATGCATGAGTACTCATAGTTGTTTGGTTGACTAAAATTTTTAGATTGCAAGTAGAATTATCTTGGATATGGAAAGGGTATAAGTCCATATGGAATATTGATACCTATTGTTCCAAGAACCAAACATTATCAGGAGGAATCTCATACTTGTGAAATTTGGTTTTCCTTATTAAATGGATTTGAAACTAATAAATGGAATTATTATGACGATATCTCATGGTAACTATATGTATATGATACATGTGAGATGATGGGTTTGTCTAGGAAGGACAGATGATGGTTGTTGAATTTGGAAAGCACGAGAAGAAGGCCATCGTGACAACACTGAAACCCTGTGATATGCCTTGATCAATGTTGAGATGTGTTATGCTATGTTAGAGCAAGCCAAGGGATGCCTTGGCTTTAAGACTCTATAAGTATTGGTACTCTTCCTATGCAAGAAAATCTTTGAAAATTATGGATCACCCAAGTGAAGAAGGGGATTCTTGAGCCTGGAGGGTTAGTGACTGCAAGGAAGAGAAGATGTATTAATATGTTGTGGGAGATTGTGGGAGATTCGTATTACATGATATTTAGGATCATGAGTGCATTGTGTGTGTTTGAGAAGATAATGAGCTGAATTATTGCATGTGGCAGCCTTATGAAGCAAAGAATAGTTGTACAGATGAGTATTGAAGTAAAATTGCATACTTATCTTTGAATACATGCTTACATTGTGGAGTTGACTACATATTTTATGTATTGCACGAAAATATTTTATGTGTGATACAATGTGTATTACACAAAAATATTTTATGTGCGATACAACATTTTTTCCCAAGGAAGTAAACTTAAGACTTAAAAACTTCTTGAAAACGTTGAGGAATTTCTGTGTGTCACACAAACCAAAATTTTGTTGTGATTCCATGTATCACACCAAAATACTTTTGGTGTGATACATCACAAGGGGGAGAAGTTTAGTTGGATGTGTTAAAGGAAGGAAATTTCCCTTTATCACGAGAAAATAAAGATTGTGGCAATGCGATAAAGGATGGAAAATTCCCTTTTATTGTGATGAAATAATCTTTTGTTTGGTGCAATCTTTTGCAACGAAATTTTTTTCCAATGAAAAATGTTTTTCATGATGAGGAAAATTTTGAGGAGGGTGGTGTATTACACTGAAAGAAACTTTGGATTCTTTACATATCATAGTTGGAAAATTTGTAAGAGTGTAAAGAGTCACTTGGAACAAAATGTTTAAGGTTATGATAAGAAAAATGATTGGAGTCTGGAGATATGATCATATTAATGATGATGTAGACAATATGGATGTTGCGTATGAACAAGATCCATCATGATAATATTGTGTACGGATGATTATGTGGACCATAGATATGACATATATAGACAAGGTTCATAGTGGCAAGTTTTGTGTATGGATGACTACATGGATCATACAGACAATGAAATGGATAGGTTCCATATGGAAAAGTCCATGTTGGCAAGGTCTAAGGACCCAACAAGAAGTTGAAGGATCAATGAATCATATCAAATATCATGAGGGAATCAAGGATCATGATTCATCGATGGACCCAAATGACTCTGTTTCAGAGTGAAAAAGAAGAAGTTATGTGACCAAATAATGTTTTGGGAAGTGTGATGTATCACAATGAAATAATTTTCGGTGTCATACACCACAAAGTTACAAACATTCCTTCAACGCTATGAAGTGTGAAGTTGTCACTACGAGACAATATTTCATGAAGTGTGACATAGTACCAAAATATTTTTTGGTGTGATACACCAAAAAGTCAAAAAATTTCCATCGGTGCAATACAAAAATAGTCAAGTGGTGTGATATGTCATGTCAAAAGACACAAAGGATGTGATATTCTAGAGGAAAATTTGGATGAAGTGTGATATAGGGAATGTCACATAAAAAATCAATTGTGATACAATACATAGTGTGTGGCACAAAGAGTCAAATGAGGGGCAATCCACGGCGTAACATACTGAAAACTAAATGATTATGATAGGTGGCCATGCCATGTCAAATGGAATGTGCCATGCCATATCAAACAAGGGTGTGACGTAGGCATGCTATCGTAGGAAAATAATGATGCTTAAGAAATTTAGAAGGCCATAACTTCTTGCTCCAAGCTCAGAATTGAGCAAGAATACATTTATTGGAAATCTCTTGAGGAGAAGAATTGGACTATGAACTCAGAATTGGTATCAAAGTTGTGTCTAAGAAAAGTGGATTAGAGGGAAATTGTGAAATTTTTGTAGACCCCACCATCCTAATAATGTTTAGGGGGTCAGATATGTTACATATATAACTTCTATAGATTCTTCGGAAATCTCTAGAAAAGATGAGCTCATACAATGGAACCAAGAAGTCATCATAAATAAGTACAAATTAAAATGTATACTTGTTATTCCATAAGTCTTTGAAATATACATGAACAAGGGGTTGTTTTGGGGACCAAGACCAACCTAATCCTATGAATTTTTTGGAAGCACAAACCACATATAATATTTAAGAAGACATGTAAAATTATATGTTTCCTGAGAATGCATCCAAATGACCCTTTCCAATAGATTCTATAAGTGATTTGGAGAGGATAGAAACCCAGTTGAAAATTTTGTCTCCTTCAATGATCTCATACATTATTGGTACCCAACCTATCCTCACATGAGTTGAATTTTTCTCTCCATACCAGTGACCAATTGGACTGCCCATCTATATCCTAACTTGATATGTATGGTGGGGAAAGGCTTGTTGCTTAAATCTTTGAAAGTCCTCCCTTCCTCATACCAATCAACCAAGATGTCATAGAAATTATAGTCATGAGTCAAGATTTTCAACCACTCATTCATGAAATAGACTTCAACTTTTGACATCTTATAGTAAGGTTCAAAATATGTTGATGTGAATGATCCAACAGACTTTCACTTATCATTCAAAATACTCTCAGTGCCTACCTTTTTATGTTGTATAAAATATTTAATCACTTATACACAAGGTATCACTAGAGATCTATCTGCTACATTGTGTATGAGGATTTTTTTTTTTTTAATTCTATGTTATAATGATCTCTTCTTATTCTGTTTCATCCAAGTCCTCATCATCCCTTAGCCCTTTCCCATCTTTGATTAGATGAAACGGTTCATTGTATGTGTTATAGCAATTTTTTCCACACTCTATGCATCATGCTTTGGTGACCTTCCCTTTCCCTATGTAGACTCAATTTCCCCATTATGCTCAATCCAAAGTAAAAAATTCAAATTTTTGAGCATATATGTGGGCTATAGTTAGACAACATGCGTATACACGAGTTTCTCCATTACAACCCACGTACATCGTGTTTTGTTCTCAAAATTAAAAATATTTCGGGTTTTCTGTGCCAAGTCACGAGATCCATAACCCTTGGACTTTCATATGTTGTAAATGCTCCAATTCGACCCTTCAATTCCCTTTGGAGGCTATAAATTGAGCCATATATAAGTCTTGAAGGATAAATTTTTTTTTGAGAGAAAATACACTTTGGATCAGTTTCACATCATATTAAGTCTACACCCCTTTGTACTTTAAGTCTGAACTTCCCTTATGTTCAGCCCCTAAGCTCTCCCTATCTCGTGAAGGAGAAACCCAATTACTCCTAGAACTTATAAGCTTGACTTGTGGAGGATTGAAGTGGTGAAGGCCCAGGTGGAGGGACTTATTTTCTCGATTCCAAAGAGTGTCAATACATAAGGTTGTCACCTATGTACTTTTGCTAATTATATTAATAGAAATATTATTTTCTTGTCCAATTATATGTTGCAAATGTTTGTATTATTTTCCATGGGTAAATTTGCTATACATGTTGATGGAATATGCTAGTTTATATGCTAAAATTTCGTATATTTTCCATATGCTTGTGTATCTTGGATGTTGAGGACAAGTTGTAGGTATCAAGCATTGGATCATGATCTCAACGGTAGTCTCCTATGAACGTCCAAAAGAGGTAGGCTTCTAGCATACTTGAGATTAGAGTTGATTTCTGGGTGTCATTTTGTCTATTGTGGTCCTATCCCAAACCATAGAGAGTTATTCCTCGTAATAGAATTGACGACTCCACTGGGTATTTCTCCCTTTTGGGGTTGTTTGGTGATTTTTCTCTTTTATTTATCTTTGTTTGCCTGAGTTTCTATGTCGCATGTAGCTTAACAACCTATACCTTGTTGTATATCTGAGTTGCTTGGATTAATTCTTACCCAGTTAGTATTTTCCTTAGCATACGTGGGTTTTCCATTAACAGTCACGTACATACGTGGTCTATCTTTGTTTAGGGCGCATACATACATGTTTGTTCCATGAATAGTCACATACACCTTTTTCTAATCCTTTTCGGCTCAGTATGGTGTTTGTTGGGTGAGTTTTGAATTTTTTTGAGTCTTCTTGGGTCTCTGTCTCATTTGTTGAGTGCTTGCAGAGTGATAGGAAGCTGTGTCATTGTTGAATTTTTGGAAAACTTGTTTCTTGTCATTTTTCTCATTTTTAGTCCTTGCATTATGTTTTGAGTAGTAGCTTCTTTGTGTCCTTCTTGGCTTGTTTCTTGTGCTTGTAGTGGGGTATGTCCAGGAGGTTGTTTACTAAGTCTTTGCATTTTCATTCCCTTATATTGAAAATACAAAAAAAAATGGTTTTTGCATTTCACTTGAAGCATTTGCACTTTTGTCTGGATTGCATTAGTCTTGGCATCTAGGAAAGATTGCATGCCATTGAAATTGAAAGAGATTGCATCTTGTGCACAACATTTAGAAGCATATCATTTCTATTGTGTTTTTACATGTGCTTATTTTATATGCTAAGTCATAACACCATTAGTTTCACGACCACACCTCTTGAGTGAGCAAAAACCACTAAAATTAATGCTCAATAATTAAAATTGACTAGAAGTTATTTTATTTTTTAGTGTACATAAACAAGTTTAGGATTTAGGGCCTTGGAATAAGATTTTGTGAGTAAAATTCTCCAAGGCTACAAAATTCAACATATGTGTATGTTCAGGGAGTAGTGAAACCCATTGTATAATTGGTGTCCTCGAGAGGCTCCACTAACACCGGAGTTAAGAACACGGCTGTGCGAAGTTGGTTGCAGAGATATCCCTCCAATACCTTCCTAGCGTCAGAGATATTTATGGGGCTCTATTCGTATATGGGGGTTCTTGGGGTACCTTGGTGCTTCTTGAGATTTGGGATTAGATACCCTGCCCATACAGTGGACCTAACTTACAAATTCTTGCCTGAGCATTGGTTATAATGGTGACCTTAGTTTCCTGACCTAGGTATCCACATAGGTTGTTTGCAGGGGTTATTCTGCAGGTACCCCGAGTCAGATAGGGATAAGAAAACACACATACTTTATGGAGGATTTTCTCTCCAGAGGAATCTGACCGATTGCGTTGTGAAGCCCAAAAGGGTCCTTATAACTGATCATGTTACCTCCACTCTATTGTTTGGGAGTCTCAATCCCCTCTTTAGTTTGGGAGGCCCCTTTTCAACCACCCTCTCTTGTTTGCGTGCATTGGCTTCTAGTTTTATTTAGGAGTGTGCTATTTATATATTAGTTAGCCTCAATATTTTTATTTGTGTCACAAGTTTTGAGTCATTGTGGAGTGAGAAAATCCTCCCCGTTGATCTCATCGTATCTTGGATCGATTACCACATTTTGGTCTAATACTAAAACCGCCTCCTAAAATGAGTAGAATTAATAAACTTGGTACAGACAACTCCATCACTTAGGCTCACAATCATCCCATTTTGAGTATTGATTCAACTCCAACCTCTTCTATGGTTAGTGGAGCCCCCATGACTCCCTCAGTTAGCGCTACCTAGTCCACGAGCCCAGCTCAGTCCATGGGGATGAATCCTTTTATATTTTCGAGTGGTATGACTTTGTCACCATCAATATTCATTCCCCATAGCACCTTTTTGATGGGTATGCCTTGTTATATTACTCAACATATGCCTTTGGACTCTAATCCTTTTTCTTTTGGTATGATAAATATGACTTCGCATATGTCATACTCCTTTCCGACACCCAACATCAATGCTAGTTTTGGGTTGGGGGGCACGTCGCCTCCTGATAATCCATTCCCATTTTGTGGGGGTAATATCCCTCAGTCATTTCCTACAATGGAGGGTTGGAATCCTCCTTCCTACAGACCTAATCCTAGTTATAATTTCCAGGGATCGAATGGACATATGGGTGATGTTTCTACTTCATATGTCTTGTCCGTCTATCTGTCATCCATGATACCTTTTCTAGTGAATTATTTTCTCATGGAAAATCCTCCTCTAACCTATGGTATTACATCTAGGTGGAATCAATTTTCTATGGTAAACCACCCGCACAAAGTTCCTTCATCAAGAGGCACTGTATATCCTCAGATGGGTAATCTGTATCATATCGCTTTTTCCTCGCAAGCATTCCCATATCAGATGATACCTTCACAACCTTTCATGAAACCAACCTCTTCTAGTCATGTTGGAGATCAACAACCAACCACTACAAGTCATGCTAGGGGGACAAATCTAGTCACTACTAGTCATATTGAACAAACATCACCACCCTCTACAAGTCATGTTGGAGATCAGCTACTAACCTCTGTAAGTCATGATGGGAGCATGTCACTGGCCAATGCAAGTCATGCTGGGGGAATTTATACGATTGAGAATCCTAGACGTATAGGACATAAGCCCAAGTTCCTTTGTAGAATTTTCAAAGGATATCACCTAAATCATTTGTTCCCTGTTATTTCCGTGGTATGAGAAGTGTGGTCCTTGTCTAATGGTCCTTCTAGTTCTAAGTCGTCTTTGGTTTCCCAACAATCTAATCAATCTTTGGTTGAGGAAGTGGTCATGTCGATTCAATCTTTGGCCAAAACCACTCTTGTTTTGGGGGGTGATGCATCTCTTGACTATGTTGTCTCACATCTTATTCAACCAATGGTAGAGGAAGTGGTCGTGCAGATGCAATTTTCGGTCGATCCCACTCTCCTCTTGGAGAGTGAAAATTCTAAATAAGTGACATTGTCGATGCAATATTCAACTAATCCCACTCTTCTTTTGGGGAGTGATGCATATTTCGACCATGTCCTTAGAATTTCCAATTCGGTACCTTCTGAACAAGGGGGCATTCCAATCTCTCTGAGTACACACCCTACAAGTCCTAGGATGGTTTCCTTTGATTGGAATGATCATGTAGAGCCTCGCCTTCCTTCTCTCGCACCCTTCCAGATAATGGTTGGAGTTAATAAAATAAGTGTTCGTTGATGTATTTTAGATGAAGGATCCTCTTCAAGTATGTTATCCTCCTTGAATTGGAAAGCTTTAGGTTCTCCCAAGCTTATGTTAGCTACCGGTGAGTTGTTGGATTTCAACGGAAGACCTAGTGAATGTCTCAGGATTTTTCCTTAGTTTCCGATTACATTAGGTGGGAAGACTATTCTAGTCGATTTGTTAGTGGTGTTAGGCCCTTTAGAATTTAATATGATTCTTGGGCGTGATGATATTTACGATATGAATATTTTGGTGCCCACGCTCTTTCGTGTGATGTACTTCCCTCACAACGAAATCATTGTCACTATTGATAAACTTTCATTTGATAATCACCATGTTGTTTCGACTTTACCTCAGGTTTCCCCTTTGTGGGTTCCTTGTGTCCGATTAGAATCTTCCCTGCCATGGAGGAATTATGTGGCATCTTATTCTTGGTGTTCAATTTCTCCTGAGAATAATCCTTTACAGTTACGTTCTCCTTTTTGAAACAAGGTATCAACAATTGATCAGGTGTTTGGTCCGATGGGGGCATGGAAGCTCTTGTTCCCCCCTATTGGCCCGAGTAATCTAGCATTTCCTCTTGAGTATGATGTTGTTGTTTTTGAGACCTCGAGCCATGGTATTTGTGCGTTGTCGAGCCTCAGTTTCATGGATGTTGAGTTTCCTTCAGATGAGGCTATCCTTGAAGCTACGATTTTGGATTTTTGACCTCTTCCTGAACTGGAAACTTTACAAGTTGGTTACCAAAGAATCCCTTGGCTTGAGCCTAACAATGGGCTCTACCTGGAGAACTAAGAATCCCTTCTATATTGGACTTATTAACTTATGGGTAATTTTTTTTGGTCTTATATATAGGACTTTCAAGACATTTTCTTTGGTACGTTTATTTATGTCGATCCATTCTAATAGGTCATGATCTTGAAACTGGCATATAGGTTACATTTCCCCTCCATGCATTTTTTCATTATCTGTTTCTTGTATCATTTGGAATTAGGATCAACCCCACTGAGTTGCGACACAGAACCTTCTCTGTTGTTTAGAAGTGTTTTAATTCATGTGGTAGATCCTACCTTCCATGGGAATCCTAGCTTATACCCCCTTTGCATTTTGGCACCCATGTTGTAAGTTTTCTATTAGGCTCGAGAGTCTTGTTTAGCCCCACCATAACATTGCATTTGAACTTAATTGTTATTACTCAATATATTTTATGGCCCTTACCTACGAGGCTCCTCCATTACATGATTCTCACAACAACATCCAAGAGTCTTAGTTAAGCTCTTTTTCAAACTCCTTAAAAATGAAAAAATTGTCGACTGAGCTTGTCTCTTTCACACTTGTTAAATGGATTTGAAAGGACGTCTATTTCAATATAAGTTTAACCCTTTTCTAGACCAAATAGACTAATTATGAAAAATGAATACTTTAGTGACCATTGGCTAGAAGAGTTATCTTTGGTATTGTTTTAATCTTTTTTGGGCCCAAGGGACTAAATCTACGAAAAAGAACACTACTGGAAGTTTCTTCCTAATGTCGAGTTGTAATTTCATTTCATTTTCTTGCACACATTGTTGAGCCTAATGTCAGCTCCTGATTTCTCCTTATAATCCTATTTCCCCAAAAATTCTCATCATTCTCCAACCAGTTCCTTCCATATATCCTTTGCATCTTGACACCCTTTACCCCAAGAGGAAAAATCCCCCCGAGTGTCCATATCTCACATGTGTTCCCTTGCATCGAGCATAGGTATGTTCCACTGCATGGAACTAGTTGGATTGTTTGTGACACTCATTTCCTCTCTTGTATCATAAAATTCTTTCACATCTATGAAAAAGACAAAAAAAAAGGGAAAAAAACAAGAAAAGAAGGGTGGGAAAAGAGTATTATCTCCTATCGACAATATTTGTATCACCTTTGAACATAACACACATTTTTTAGTCCATTCATCAAAGGTTTTGGTTTAGTATGGCCTTAGGAAGCTGACCTTGTTACTCATTTTTTTATTCCTCCAATTGGTTATTCTTCCACTCCTTATGGAGAGTTTGTCTATGCCTCCCACGTCACAAACTTTTGTCAATTTTCAGTCACGAGTCTATGATTCTTGAGTTATCCATTTGTCTCATTCTCTGGTTCAAAGGAAGTCTAAACCTGTGTCGGCCATTCCTCAGGCTTCTTGACTTTGCATGTCGGCCATCCCTTTAAAAGTAAATATCATAATCACATGAAGTTGTTGTCCTACCTTTCACCCTCGACCTACTTTCATCATTGGTAGGTGACCTTGAACTGAGTAGATGACATATCTTCATTGGTTTCTAACTCAGTCATTTCCCATGTGTTCGAAGGCAATAAATCTATTCACACATTGGGATTCATGCAGTGTCTTGGATTCCATTACACCTTATTGGTGGTTTCCTCACCTCTGTCGACAATTCTCATTATTGTATTCTATTCATAGGGTCTCTTTCGTGTACTGCTTGCATATGGTGCATGCAAGAGACACACATGGTCATTGGTTTGTGCATATATTGTTTGTATGAGTTCTTCCTAATCATCAAATTATTGCTTTGTACCTCTTGTTAGATGATGAGAGATACCTTAATAATTCTCTACTTTCAACGGATCTCATTCCATCGACTTCAGCTCATCTATTTTGGAATCAATATCTAGAATCATAAGAGTACCTAGAGGGTTGCAATCATCAGTGGTAGGTTCTCTCTCCATCAACAGTTGGGAATACATCAATGTCTCATGCTCGATGGATTTCGCAAGTGTCCAACCTCAACACCTTTATTCACACTTGTTGAATGTATTTGGTGCCTTGATGCCTACTTTCATCATCGATGGGTTTTTTTTTTTTTTTTAATGGTATACCTCAATGACCGGTAATTAAACGAAGTCTCATTGTGTTCGACTTCAACTCCTTTATTCACACGATGTAGACTTGCACCATCGGTGGCTAGTGTAGAAGACCTCCAATTCATAGTAGAAGCACCTCATACCTATTGTTCTCTTTCATCATACCAGTACCTATATGACTTCAATTATCATGAAATATCAGATTGTACTTCATTGTATACATGTATCTTTAGTTGATTTTGAGAATGGACTCCACTGTGTCTTGTTCGTGACTATGATATCCTATGGAATACATCTACTTTGTATTTCCTATTCATGGCCATGAACAATTATCTTCTATATATTCACATGGATCTATGGTGTACTTCATATTGAAATCCATGTGTACAAAGTCAATATATATTGTAATATTCTGACGAGTGACTAGTTCCTCCAGCTGGGTCCTCACTACTCCACTTCTGGGAATTATAATGTATTTCATCCATCGTGATTGCTCCTATGACCTCACACATTAGGGGACATATGTTATAGAATTTTTTTCCACACTCTATGCATCATGCTTTGGTGGCCTTGCCTTTCCTTCTGTAGATTCAATTTCCCCATTTTGCTCAATCCAAAGTCAAAAATTCATTTTTTTGTGCATATACGAGGGATACAATTAGACAACATGCGTATATGCAATTTGATCCATTACATCCTACGTACATCGGGTTTTGTGATCAAAATTAAAAACATTTTTGGTTTTCAATGCCAAGTGATGGGATCCATAACCCTTGGCCTTTCATACACTAGAAACGCTCTGATTCGACCCTTCAATTATGTTTGGAGGCTATAAATTGAGCCATATACAAGTCTTGAAGGAGAATTTTTTTTTGAGAGAAAATACACTCTAGAGAAATTTCACCTCATATTAAGTTTGCATCCCTTTGTCCTTTAATTCTGAACTTCCCTTATGTTCTCCCCCAATCTCTCCCTATTTTGTGAAGGAGTAACCCAATTACTCCTAGAACTTATGATATTTCCTTGTGGAGGATTGAAGTGGTGAAGGCCTAGGTGGAGGGACTTAGTTTCTCAGTTCCGACAAATGCCAATACAAAATGTTGTCACCTATGTACTTCTATTGATTATATTAATATAAATATTATTTTCTCTTCCAATTATATGTTGCAAATGTTTGTATTATTTTCCATGGGTAAATTTTCTATACATGTTGATGGACTATGCTAGTTTATATGTTAACATTTAAAATATTTTCCATATGCTTGTGTATCTTGGATGTTGAAGACAAGTTGTAGGTACCAAGCATTGGATCATGAGCTCAATGATGGTCTCCTACGGACGTCCAAAAGAGGTAGGATTCTAGCCTTTTTTTTGTTGGCATTTCCATTTGTCTAGCATAATTGATATTAAAGTTGATTTATGGGCGTCATTCTATCTATTGTGGTCCTACCCCAAACCATAGAGAATTATTCCTCGTAACAATATGTCTGGGCCCATCAACCCTAGTGGTCTATGAAGTGTCTACATAAATGAGAAATTTAGTATAATTAGCAGCTTGGGTTTCCATGATTGGTTGCTTTCCCTTGGTAGATTTATTCTCCCCGTTAATTGATGATTCTTCTATCATGTGGGTTTGTTCACCTATTGGATTTTTCATCTCAGTAACCTCTATGATCTCAATTCGATCCTTTGATTAACCTGCTATTGGTTTCTCCTATGCACATTTCTTCCTCATGTTGTATCCTTTGGTAATCATATAGAAATTATTCCAAGTTAGCACAACACAAAAACAAGGCATGAAGATTTTAGCTCAAAAAATAAAATAAAATAAATTGATAGCTAAATTCTAACAATTTAAAGGATGGTGATATTGACCCTACCTTAAGGTGTATGTTTTCATAGTAGAGATTTGAAATTTGTCTAGGATTCACAGTTCAAATTTAGGTTTCTAAAAATCAACTCATAGGGGAAAAATAAGGAAATCTTAGTTCAGGGAATTAGATCACTTAGATACAAACACTTTTCAAGGGTTGAAAGAGGAACTCTATCAAGGATACATGGAATCACTAACTAAATTCGAACTAAGAATTTTTTAAGTACCTGGTTAGTGAAGCTAGTGGATAAGTGATTATTTCTAAGTTGTAATATTCTTGAGCTAGTTTGCAGTTGCAAGTGTTATGAGGGGAGACCAATTGTTGCTTCAATGCATAGACTATTTGAAAAAATGAGCTTTCCATTCAACTTCAAAATTTTAAATTTGAAAAAAAATGAAAGGGAAAACTTTCATTTATATGTAACTTTGAAAGGTGGTAGTCTAAGTTATGGTGGCATCGAATTGAGTCTAGAAAGGAAGTGATTTAAAATAATTTTAATGCATAAGTGACATGTATACATTAATAATTCAACTCAAACTTTAAAATTCCACACGTGCGAATAGTTCAAAAGAAAAAGGGGGTATGATTTGAGAATTGGGGCCGATTGGAAAAATCGAGATCCCTTCTCACGATATTTTGATGAGGGAGGGACCAATCTATCCATAAATCCTAATCATGGAATTGAAGATAGGGTTCATGTAGAGGAGGCCCAATTTTGAAAATTTCATTGATCACAATCGAACTTCAATTTTTTTTGAAAGCAAAGCTTTATCTTTAAGAACAAGATTTTGAAGGTTGCAAGGAGGTTTCGAAGAAAATATAAGAAGAGAAAAAAAAGCTAGTGGTAAAGGAGTCTGACTTGAAAATTGGGGCTAATTGAAAAATCAAGACCCCATCTCACTATATTTTGACAAAAGCCCAATTTTGGAAAATTGAACTAATCGTCGAATCAAACCAAGGGTCAAGAATTTTGGTGAAGGGAGGGCTCGATTTAAATGTTTTGGACTAATTAAGAATATGGCCTTCAAAGGTTATGCCCAAAGATTCAGAAATAAGATGAAACAAAACCCAAAATCATTAAACATATACAAATGTTTGTATAGTTTGAATGATGATGGGAGGGGCCAATCTCCATGAAAAATCTTAACAAAAGAAGCTAAAGAGAGAGGAAATTTTTAGAATTTGGGTCTTGTTACCCCCCCATGCCTAGGGATAACTAGAGGGGATCATGTATCATGGCCCGTAATGAAGAACATGATCTTGACCATGATGATCATCATTATGTCCACATATGGTATCCCAACAACCCTCCTCGTTCACCTTTACAAATACAGGTCAACCAAGGCTCATCACATTCAAGCAACCCAAAGTATGGGAGATAATAAGCCATCGTCACCATGAGGTATGTTAGTCCTTCTTTTATGCAAAGTGTTGTGCTTAATGTGTCATGCATGTGGATGAGGATCTTTGGTTGAAGTTGGATAATGGATAACTGGTTTGGGAAATTGTGTTAGTTTCCTTGTTTGACCTTAGTGGTCAAATCTTGTACCCTAGTCTCTTGTTGTCACCGCCCATGAAAAAGGGGTACTACTGGGGGCCCCTCCCAAGGATAATGTTTTGTTCCCAACATACTTAACTCTTTCCATCCTGGATCCTCTCATACTGTACTAAACTTTGGCTATGGTCCATTATCTCATCATAAGAGAGGATGAAGGCCCATAGGTTGTTTCGCATCTGTTGCTAAAAAAATAAGAAACTAATGTTGAAAAGAAAGGAATGTAGAAAAAAGGACCACCAAAAGTCATCCCAAAATTGAGCTCTACTCTTTCAATGCTCACCTCGGTCCAAAAAATTGCAATGCTAATGGTTTGAAACCTTACAAAGGGGATGTGAAAATATATAATAAAGTAGGAGTTAGAAAAAGGCAGTAAGGGGGATTGGGAAAAATATCACATAAATATGGGGCAACTCAAGAGAAATCACATCCTCCACAAAGGCACTCATAGATATGGATTTAACACTATAAGGCATGAATTAATCCTTGAAACCATATCACTTTCACAACTTACTCTTGGTGGGTTTTTACTTTCCCTTCTCACTCTCGAGACTTATCCCTCTACCTAGGTTATTTTGTTTCCTCTCTAGGTGGCACACCTAATAGGGTTGGATGAAGGCCCTCCAATACTTAAACTTGGTAACTCACATGGGGTCTTGGCCAGTGTGATGCTTGAAGGGGATGCTGAGGTGAATAATTTTACATGGCTTATGTCTTAAGTTGTAGCTTACTTTGCATGTTTTAAGGACTATTATAGCACATATTGTAGCTTGGGAAAATCCCAACCCAACCACAAAAGAAAGTGCTACAACTAGGGAATCCTACACCTAATGTAACCTCGATGTAGGTCCCACACTTCAAGGATGACTAGGTCACTCTAGGGAGGCGATCCCGATGACCCTAGGGGGAATGAGATGTATATGGATGGAGATGAAAGTGGAACCCCTAGAAGTCAAATCTAAGTGGAGTGAAATGTGGAAAGAGATGCCTTGTAAACCAAGTAATTGTTGCCTCAAAGATGTAATACTTCTTCGGATGATCGTACCTACCTGAGACACAAAGAAGGACACCTTGCAATGCTATATGTTAGTATGGATCAGAAATTTAAGTTTGTTTTCCTAATTTGCAGAAGTAGATAACATATTGTATCAGTAAATAAATCATCTAAATCAACATGTAAAAGTATAAGATTAACCAACAATATTATCAATAAATTTAGCAATCAATCTCATGACTTAAATATAACACTTTGAGATTGAAGAAAGAAAGCTGGTATAAAGTGATTTTCTACAGTAAATTGTCATCATTATGGATGTAGCATTCAATGGCATGCAACAACAAAATTAACCATGGAAAAGTGCCAAGAACTAGCCTAAAACGTGTGCCCTAGTTAGTAGACTAGGTGAGTGAAGTTAGAGAGATTTCCTAGGGTTAGTTTGTGAGATAAGAGAGATTTATCATGATACAGGTGGATATCGGTGGCCACCCACCTTTTCCAACTCGCTCAAAACAATTTTATGGAAATTTTGGCAATTTACTATTTTTAGCAGTTTTTAACTTCAGGGGCCATTTTGAGGGCCTAAATGAATATTTTTTGGGATCGAGATTATCAATGATAGCTAAAGACTTTTATTGAGCCCCCAAAATAAATCTCCTTGAAAATACCTTTCCAACGGACTATCGTGTGCCTAAAACGAAAAGCGTATGCAAAAGTTACGACCCTGGAAAGTTGATGTACTAACTTACCTAAACGGGCCCCACATGACTTTCGACGCTTCATCTCCTAGGGTTAGGTTTTTGGATGTATAGGGTTTTTGACATTATTGTTTATTGTAAAAATGTCTTTAGAGCCTCATTGTAATCATGTTCTTGCGAATGAACGCAGTCATCACATCTCTTCTCAGAGATAAGCCACTACCATTCCAACAAGCTTGTTTTTTGCTGCATTTTATAGCTTCAACTTATTCCTTATTGAATAGAAAACTCGTTTTACTGTATCTCTGTTATTCTGTGTTAAGCATCTTTTAATAATCTATATTCATTTCTTTATGCTCATAAAATCTGGATCAGTGGTATCATAACGGTTTTCTCCTTGTCATCTTAATGCATGTCCCCAACGAGGTCAAGGTACAAAGAATTGGGTCTCGAGCTTGTTTCTCTTGAGGAAAAAATCTCTCGCACGCTCAAGTGACCTCTCATGGTAGGAGAAAATAAAGATGATAGGAAAAGATATCCTTTCAAAATGTTTCTTGAGGAATCCCTCACGCAACAGAGGAATGAGATGATGGATAGTTTCGCACAAATCCTTCGACGGCTACCAACAAACGACACATCTTCCTCGAGCGGAGGCGCCACCCCCTCCAAGGTGCAAATCAACTTCAATATTCCTATATTTGAAGGTCAGATAGACACAAATTTTTTAGATAAGTGGTTGAATCTACTAGAAGGGTATTTTTATGTCCATAACTTTTTGAATAGAGAAAATATTACTTTTTCACTCCTCAAAGTCATTCCCCATGTCAAAGATTGGTGGGAAACTTTTAGTGAGCAAAAGGAAACGGAGGAAACCTCATTATTTACAGTCACTACCACCTGAGAATCCTTCAGGGATGCTATTAAGGAA
Source organism: Picea glauca (assembly GCA_000966675.3). NCBI lineage: Eukaryota > Viridiplantae > Streptophyta > Pinopsida > Pinales > Pinaceae > Picea > Picea glauca. The sequence continues at coordinate 28,669 of JZKD02S1687396.1, forward strand.
CAATACTACCCTGTCGAAAGTTATGATGACTTGTATACCAAATGGACCACACTACGACAAGAAAGAGACAAAGCAGTGCCAGAGTTCAAAAATATATTCCATAACTTGTGCACCAAGTTGGGTATAAAATATTTAGAGCGACATCTGGTGCTCAAGTATCGCGGTGTTGTGCATAGATACATCTAGACTGAAATGGAATTCTATACATCTCATCCTTGGGTGCGGCCTACCGATATGCCCTCAAAATCGAGAAGAATCTCAAACAAAAGACGTGATAATTTGGGCCTGGGAACCCCTCACAGTAAAATCCAGGAAGGGGTGGCCCCAACCCATAGAACAAAGGACAAAGCAAATATGGACAATATTGGTACAACCTGTAACACCACTTTTATGTTACCAAGGCTTACTCGGTTTAATACCAAGTTGTAACACCACTTTTTACATAACTCATACAGGCATTATATAATCCACATGCATTTAAGCAAGAAATACATTTAAGCTCAGAGTAAGCATAATAATTATTACTAACATAAATAATCCCTAGAATTAACATTAATCCAAATGCACAACAGAATACATGATAATTATAATACACAGACATATAGAAACGTAATTAAAGCATCATCTGGTACTTATCTTTGAAACAGTGGTAGTTCCACCAACCAAGTGCAGGCCTTCCACGAACCTCCCAGCCTTAGACCACACTAATCGACAGCTCAACAGTGGGTCACCCCCGAGCTGGGACTAAGCTCCACCCCTAAGGCAGGGAATCCTAGGGTAGGTTGAGATTATAGGGAAAACACACAGTCATAAGGAAGGAATTCTCTCCCAGGAACCACTCATGCTCACTGACCACAAACTCTCCTTCCCCACATGCTTGTTCCACCCCAGGAGTATACACCTTCTCTGTCACCTAGACAGTCCTTCGGCTGCTAACCTCCCTTGCCTTCGGTTACAACAACAGACCGGACTGGAAGTCTCCGAGCTCTGTGGCAGCTACAGGGTTCCTTCTAGGTGTTCTCTCCTTCCTCTTCGCACTCTCTCATTTGGAGAGAATTGCTCACAGGCAAACAACCTATTCTTCCAACCTTAATCACCTCTCTCACCTGAAGAGAGTGTTGTACAATTGGCCAGCAAGCCCCACACAGTCCATTACTGTGTGGCCACAACAACCAACAGGGAAAACAGACACAGGCTTTCCAATAGGTTCAACAATGGCGGATGGTCTCACAGACATGGCTTGGGGACAAAGATTCCACACACAGGCTTGATCTGTTCAGACAGAGGATGTCTCGACTTTCCAGAAATCAACACAGACTTTTCCCACGGTTTCAGAATTACATGAGGTCTCTTGCTGAGGTTGTATGGGTTCATGCTCAAATGTTTAAGTGGAATGCAGGAGGAACCCACGCAGTAGTCGATGGGAATGGAAGCTGAACCTCCAACACAGATCATCTCAACCCTTTTATTTTCATGCGCTTGGGTTGACACTTGCCACGCATGCAACTGCATGCATTCCTTTAGCACACGTTCCTTCCATTTGGAAGTCACATGTCATTCCAAAAGAACTTAGGATAAAAACATACTAATCACATGTCTTTTGGAATAATATTGAATTATTATTCCCAAGACTTAAGCCCCTAGGCTCAACACTTAGCCCCATTTTCCCACCTTCCAACCCCTAATTCCTTGCCCACTCTGTGGAAGCTTAGTCCCCCATCAATCATTCATCATGGTCAGTCTGCACGCGTGATCCGGATTATTTTCGGCACAAAATGAGAGCGGAGATATAATAAGGAAATGCACAGAGATATCGCGTATATCCAGTAATATAACAGAAATATATCAGAGATGCAACCATAAAC
>JZKD02S1687396.1:50133-61713 GCA_000966675.3 Picea glauca
GGATTTGGTCCTATTACAATATCTGACATGATCAATCCACAATGGGGATTGATCCTATGAATAAAATATCAATAATAATAAGAATACTCTTTGCAGTTACATTATTTCAACAAAATGGAATCAATAATTTGAGTTTTTGGAATCTGGAAAGTGTTCAACAACTTTTTACTCGTCCAGTAGAGTGTTCAAAATCAATTGATAATTTTTTATTGAAGTTTTCATATGGACAAGAGGAAATTTCTAAAAATACTTTCCAATGTAAATTAAACGAGGAAATTCCCCAGACTCCGTTAATTGCACTTATGTTAGAAAAAAATTCTTTATGGAAAAGTCAAGGACAAATGCAAGGAGAAAAATTCATCACTGGTGTTGTTGAAACTAAGGAGAATATGTATCCTTAGTATTGACAAACATATGAAATATATGGGCCTATCAATCTGATCAAATGATGGAAACAATTCTACAATCTAGATTGGTTTTCTTCTATTCATTGTAATTTTGTAGAGAGACCAAGGGGTTGGAAATTCTAGAAAGAAGAAAATGTGCACTATTGTAAAAGATTTAATCTTTTGAGTTTTGAAGACCTAGAAGTGGCAGATATATGAATGAAAGCTTTGTGTTCTCAATTTTTGCACTATTGTTAGAATTATGAGAAATTCTTATGATTTATTTTTAATTGAATTTGATATGAATGATAGAAAATCGAACATGAGTATGCATATTAATGATTGTTAGGTAATTATTTCCTTGATTCATTATTAAGATGCATAAGTTTAAATTGTTGTCTCGGTTGTAAGAACTATTCATGAAGTCTGACAGTTCATCCTTATTTCATGTTTAATTTACATTATTGAATATGGGTATGCGGATTCATATTTTCTTAGTAACTATTTGCTAAGTTAAAATTAAGATGTGTTTATGTTAATAGTCATCAATCTATCTGAACTATTTATGTATCCTGATAGCTCATCTTTATCTCATATTCATCATAAAATCTCTTCTTGCTCCTTATTGGAATACTATGAACTATTTAGGTGTTCCAGTAAGGATAGTATAGCCTTAGAATAGATTTAGATTAGTTATTTCCTTTTCTATATAGTAGCTTAGAAGATATTTCAACAAAAGTCTCCTTTCGAGGAGCAAATCCCATTAGTGGAAATTGGGCCCACATACCGATGAGGATCGCCATACCAAATGAGTATAGGCCTAGTTGGGTCCTTGATCGGGTGATTTCTCCACGTTGCATGTGAGGAGTTTTTTGCATCAACAATTCGTCACATGTACAATGAACTGTATTTCTTCAACATTCTTTTCCTTCTTCATAAATGGATCAGCCACAAAATTCTTTAGAGTAGAAATAGGAATTTATCAAGGATTTCCCCTCTCCCCTCTCCTCTTCCTTCTGTTGGTTGAATGTCTCAACAAAATAATCCACAGTGAAGCCACAACAACAAAAATCAAAGGTATCAAAATCAACTCCTTCTTCTCCCTAACTCACCTTCTTTTTGTAGATGACATTTTGTTATTTTGTGAAGTGAATATATCCTATTTTTCCATTCTAAAAGAGATCCTCCATACTTTCTACACTACTACAGGCATTTTTGGCACAGGGGCAGACCCAAGGTTCAATGCTACAACAACGCACCAACAAAACCCTAACTACCGACCCTTTTAGCAACACCTGTGAAGAAGATGAAGTCTCACCTGAGGTAGAGGCAGGGGTGGTTGTGAGACTTGGGTATTTGCAACCTTAGCTGGGACACAAATATATGATTATGATACTTAATAGAGCACTTAGCACCATCAGATCCTCAATATGTAGTCAATACCTACTTCGTTGATAAAACAGAGCTTCGCAGCATTCACATTGATCTAATGTAGTTAAGTACTTAGCACAAACAAATGGATCAAATCTAGCAGAAGCAAGCACTAAGCACATTCATAGAAGTCAGATCTAACATTCTTACACATCATTAGCATGAAGCATGAACAGATTTATCTATCTCTATCAAAGCACTTATTAAGAGAGTCATAAACACATTAAGACAAGCACATAGCATAACCACACAATATTTACTTGGTTCACCCCCACCCTAGGGCTACATCCACCAACTCTTCTTATTTATTATCTTTAGTCAATCAGTTACAAGCACAGAGCCTCAAAACCCTTACTCTACATAGTACAGAAGATCTGCGCAACTCACTATATCCTTCTACCTTGCGTTCCAGCACTAAGCCATCCACAATATTGCTATAATGACTTTCACTTAGCTCTACAAGTCTCACACAGTCATGCACAAAGCACTTACAGAATCTACCTGCACTCAGCATACATTCTCATCACATAGATGCACCACCACTTCTATCTAGCCTAAGCATCTATTTATATAAAACAAATAGGCCTAAACATGGGTAAACCCATGGGTCAACATCCCATTCCCGTTACATATTCCCACATCCCAAAAAGGACCCAAAAAGGGGTCGAGATCCTGCGATCTTTGATTCATCTTGCGCTCCTCCTTCTACAGGCTATCGAAGTCCAAAATAGGTCAAACTTGACCAGATATCCAAAAAACCTGGTCAAGGGCCAACAAGCCCCCAATACTCATTTGTGACTCGTCCCGAGTCACTCTGATGTAGGAAGTTCTGCTTTGAACGCTTCGAGCTTGGCTCAAACTGCTTCAACTTGTTGTTGTGCTACGCACTCTTTTTCAGCAAATTCTTGAATTATTGCATCATTCACAGGTCCTTCCAGGCGTTGTTCTGTCGCGGTGCTAACCTGCTCCAGTTCTGCTCCCTAGCCTTCTACCTCTGTAAACAACTGATAGGCCTTATCTTGTACTGGTTGGATTTTCTGAGTTATCTCCATAACTTTGTTCTGGATATTATGGATTTGTTGTTGGGTGGTTCGTTGCTCTTGATATCTCTTCATTCTCTCCACAACTGACAGAGACTTCAGTTGTGCCTGTAGTTTTTTTGCGTGCTACTTCGCTTTCTGGAGCTGCGAATCTAGTGCCTGCAACTATGGGTTCTCGATAAGTTTCTCATATGTCTGGGCACTGCAATCAATGAATTGCTTGCATTCTATGGTAAGGTCCTTTAGTTTGTCAACTGCACTGCGGGAAGTGGCTTCTCGTTGGTCTCTTACCTCCTGTGGAGTCTTGGGCACAGTGCATAGCTCTAAATATTCTCTTCCATGCTAGAGATGTTGGATCACTTCTTCAAGTTGTGCTACTTGCTTCGTGACTTGATCCTCTACCTTTACTTCTACAACAGTCATAGAGAAAAGTGCTTTGTTGATTGTTTCCTTCACTTCGAGTTGCTCGGTGAGCAATTGTTCCATGCCTTACTGTAGTTGTGCCTTTTCTTCATCGAACTTTGCTTGGAGAGCACTCTTTTCCTGTTCAGAAGCTTGGCATTGTTCTACAAGTACTCCTTGTACTTGTACCAAAGCCTAGGTGGCTTGCACTGTTTCCTCTTGCACTCATCGAAGACGAGCTTCGACTGTATCAATTATTCGGTGGAGTTGAGTTGGCTCGTCTCCCACTTCTGTCTCGCCCAGCATAGTGAAGACTGTGTGGATGGATTGTAGGGCTTGTTGTACTCCTCAGAGATCAGCTGCGATTTGAACATACTACTCCTCTTTCTTTTCTTCTTCTTCTCTGTTATCTCCAACGAAGCATCATTCAGGGGTGCTACGAGGAAGTCAAAGTCATCAAAGGTGAGGACAGTCTACATCTTCATCATAGTGGCCTTCGATTTCTTTCGGGAGGAAGGTTTTGGAGGCGAACCTTTCCTCTTTTTCAGGGGATCAGCCTCGTCACCCTGTTGCTGCTCGACCTCTGTGTCATTCAAATCTGCATCATCACCTCCTTTCTCAGGTGAGATGGAAGAGGTCTTCATGGATGCGATGTCTAAATTATGGACCTCATCGGTCTTCTTTGTCTTGCTCAACCTAGGTGTATCTTGTGCAGTTTTTGGACTATATATATCGGATATCTCCGCAGGGTCTGTTGGAATGAAAAGGTTCACCGAACAATCCTTGGTGATCTCCTCCAAGTCCTCCTATGTTAGCTTGTAGTAGGACTGAAGTTGTTGCTTGTGCTTTTCATTGTGCGTTGTGATATAGATGAAATGGCAGTCTGTGTTGAACTTCATCAAAGGCCTGAACTTGTGTAAGGTATTCGGAGTTATGCGAGGCGCGGACTGTATGGCTACCTTACACTGGTTGTAGTATGCGTGAAATACAGAATTGGACTGCCACTATTTATTCATGTCGCTTGAATACCACAGTGTGTTGAACTTCACAGGCAATGGTTCAAAGGGCTCGATGTCCGGGAAGGTCACACCTTCTGGCATCTCTCGGGTAATGAAAGCGATCATGATCAATAGCCAGCTGAAGTGAAATTTGTACCCTTGATCTTGGGCTTCTCTACAATCAAGTTCTAATTGGTTCACCAGGTATTGTGCCTAATTCATTTGTAGGCCCTCTGCGCACTTCCCTGCGAGGTCGACTACAAAACCAGTCACTTGGGTGGGTCAGTTCTTGCGTAGTAACTTTCCTTCGATTAATTGACAGACGAGACACACTACGCCACTCTAGATAGAATCTACCTTGTAGCCTCGCATGCCCTTCTCTAAATCGTCGTAAGTGTCCTTGATCCTTTGAGCGAGAGCGTAGTCCATGGATTTTCCAGGATAAAAATCCTGTGGGTTGGGTCCTTGCATACTAAGCACGGTGATCCGATTTATCAACGTCGGAATCACTCTTATGCGATGGTTTAACCATAGATAACCTCCATGGTAACAATACAACAACAATTTGACACATGCATTCACCTCCTGGTGTCGTCTGAAATGCGAAATCTTCATAACATTCAGCAGGGTGGACTGCGCGAGGTTATGGGTCCATGACTAAGGGACGATCTTTGAATTCTTTCCCTTTGTTCTGGTCAGGTACTTATGTGGGGCGAGCATGTAGAAAACTTTCTGATCACCGAGGTTGAAGTCTCTAAAATTCAACGTTGCAATATTATCTTGGTTTGTGCGAACTGCACATATCCCTTTCGAGAGGTACGCAGTGACCAAGGCATACTCAAAATCTCTAGGTACATTTTCACGGTTTACAACATCGCTCAAAGGTGGTATATAAGTAGGCAATATGATCAGAATAAACTTAGCATTCACGAGATCATCCATGTGCTTAGTTTTCTTCTCATTTGATGGTCGGGATGATCCAGCTCAAGAAGTTGACAAAGAGGCTCGTAGTCCTCTCGTGGATGATTCTTGTACACCTGTGGATAATCCTCTCTCCAACATGACTCTTTCAATCATCAAGTCGATCAAAAATTCCTCAGCAACTCTTTCTGTAGCGCTCAACTCGTCCAACATACACGCTCCGGGTTAACAATCTCAGGTTTGGGAGGGGTAGCTTAGACATAGTAACGAGAGAGAGAGCATAAGCACGATGATCACGGTATAAAATCAATGTAGAATGTGGGCTCAAATTTTCAATTGGAAAAAGTGTTCTTGGTGCGTGGCACGGTGGGATAAATAGGTAAATCGACAACGGGTCGCTTGCAACGGGTATGAGGTCTTCATTAACTTGATTTTGTCTATTATGGCGCGCTCTTAACGGTCGGATGGCGAGTTGGCTGGCCATAAATGGTTTTCTATCCGTTTGGAGCATTGATCTAATGGTTATAACGTTCCCCAATGGTTATATTGCTTCGCCATGGCGAAGTGCCATGTGTCATTGTTCTGATATCCTCGTGAAGATCCAATTTTGCAAATTTTCCTTCTGTGAGGTTCCCTTTGGGACTTTCTATAACTTTTAAACCTTAGCCCTCTTTGTACTTAGATTTCTAGCCTTCTTTCCAGTGAGCTTCATCTCAGTATTCCTTTTTCCATTCTGATTCTTATCTTCTCTTAACATAGTTACTTCGCGTTGTTGAAATTCTTTCCTAGGATTCAGGGATAGTACCTCTTCTTTGTCTGGGATAAGTACTTTAGTCTTCTGTTGGTCTTTTAATGTTCTTGCGGCTTCGACATCTAGGTCTCTAGTGTTAAATAGTTTGATCTGTTCTCTTGTTCCGCAATCAAGTGTGCGATCCTTCCAGTCATGAATTATTTTAACTCTTTCTTATGTTGTTCTAACACTACTTCTTCTTCTTTCCTTCTGGCCTGGTCTCTTTCAATCCAAGGGTTGGCTAGTAACATGGTAAATGGGGCGTTGTCTTCAATAAATTTAATAATCTCAAAATCTTCCTCTATCAAAGTTCCATTAACATGCATAGGTATACGAGCGAGCTTCCCACAGAGGTTTACCAGTTTTCCTCTGAATAGTCTTATTCCTCCTAATGAAGGAATCATGTTAGGCTTCCCTATAGCTTCCCAAGATCTCTCTGTCATGATATTCACCTGTGTTTCCTCATCCAGAACACAGTCAATGTCGAAGTCTCCTATTCTTGCTTCGATGCATTCTTTTTCTTTGAATATCCCTGATAAGCTAATATGTCGATGGTCATTCAGGGTTTCTTTCATCTGTAACAATACTTTCTCTAATTCTTTCTTGGATTCTACCATTTTTTGATCTACCTTAGGGTTTTCCTGGTTCAGATTCATTCTTTCAACTTTAGCAATCATTCTAGGGCAATCCAACATGTCATGGTCCATAGCTTTGCAACAAAGACAGCTAGGTCTTCTTCCACGACATTCCTTAGCAAAATTTCATGATCTTTTGCAACTATAACAGAGGGTTAATCCTCTCTTTCTTTTAAATGATCCCCAACTTCTCCTGTATTGTGCGCTAGGAGCATATGAGCTAACCTGCAAAAAATTATGTCTAGGATCCTGCATCCATTTGTTAATCCAAACATTCTTTCTATGCATAGGTATAACATATCTTTCACTATTCTTGTCAGATCTATTAATATCAAATCTTCCTTCATCTATCAATACCCTAGTTTTCGAACAGACTCTATTAAACATACCTAGATCCATACTCTAGAAACAAAAATTTCCACTTATCTTACTTCTACAGAGCATAAAGCTTCCAGATCTAAAACTTTTCACTATTCTTACCTTTATCAGATCACAGAGCTTGCAAATCTTACCTCTTTTAATCAGAAATTCTCACTTTTACCTTTCTTAGAGCACAAAGCTTTCAGATCTTGCTTCTCTCCTTCAGATCTGACTTCTTTTCTTCAGATCGGGCTTCTTTCTTTTAGCACAGAGCTTTATAAATCAAGTAGAATACTACGCACTAGAGCAACAGATCTATGCACAAAGATTTCACAAATTCTGGACAAATCTTTGCACAAATCTCCTTCTTTCTTAGTTCCCAGCAATCACAGTTTCACGTCCCAGCAATGGAACCATTTGTTGGCATAGGGGCAGACCCAAGGTTCAACGCTACAACAACGCACCAACAATGCACCAACAAAACCCTAACTACCGGCCTTTTCCGCAACACCTACGAAGCAGATGAAGTCTCACCCGCGGTAGAGGCAGAGGTGGTTGCGAGACTTAGGTGTCTGGAACCTTAGTTGCGACACATATATCATGTGATTATGATACTTAACAGAGCACTTAGCATCGTCAGATCCTCAATATGCAGTCAATACCTACTTCGCTAATAAAACATAGCTTCACAGTATTCACAATGATCTAATGTAGTTAAGTACTTAACACAAATAGATGGATCAGATCTAGCAGAACCAAGCACTAAGCACATTCATAGAATTCATATCTAACATTCTTAAACATCATTAGCAAAAAGCATGAACTGATTTATCTATCTCTATCACAACACTTAGAAAGAGAGTTATAAGAACATTAATACAAGCACATAGCATAACCAGACAATATTTGCGTGGTTCACCCCCACCCTGGGGATATGACCACCAACTCTTCTTATTTATTATCTTTAGTCAATCGGTTACAATCACAGAGCCTCAAAACCCTTACTCTGCACAGGACAAAAGATATGCACAGCTCGCTAGATCCTTCTTCCTTGCGTTTTAGCGCTAAGCCTTCGACAATCTTGCTATAATGACTTGCACTTAGCTCTACAAATCTCACACAATCATGCACAAAGCACTTACAAACTCTACTTGCACTTATCATACATTCACATGAAATATATACACCACCATTTATATCTAGCCTAAGCATCTATTTATGTATACAAAATAGGCCTAAACATGGGTAAACCCATGGGTCGACATCCCATTCTCGTTATATATTCCCACATCCCAAAAAGGACCCAAAAAGGGGTCGAGATCCCGCGATCTTTGTTTCACCTTGTGCTCCTCCTTCGACAGGATGTAGAAGTCCAAAAATAGGTCAAACTTGACCAAAGATCCACAAAACCTGGTCAAGGGCCAACAAGCCCCCAACACTCACCTGTGACTCGTCTCGAGTCAATCTGATGTAGGAAGTTCTACTTCGAACTCTTTGAGCTTGGCTCGAACTGCTTCAACTTGCTGATGTGATACACACTCTTTTTCAACAAATTCTTCAATGACTGCATCATTCACAGTTCCTTCCAGGCGTTGTTCTATCGTGGTGCCAACCTGCTCCAGTTCTACTCCCAGACCTTCTACCTCTGTAAACAACTGATAGGCCTTATCATCACCCTATTGTTGCTCGACCTCTGTGTCATTCAACTCTCCATCATCACCTTCTTTCTCAGTGAGATGGAATCGGTCTTCACGGATGCGTTATCTAAATCATGGACCTCTTCAGTATTCTTTGTCTTTCTCAGCCTGGGTGTACCCTGCACAGTTTATGGACTGTCTATATCAGATATCTCTGCAAGGTCTGCTGGAATGAGGAGGTTCGCTGACCAGTCCTTGGTGATATCCTCCAAGTCCTCCTCCGTTAGATTGTAGTAGGACTGAAGTTGTTTCTTGTGCTCATTAGCGCGCGTTGTGATATAGATGAAACGACAATTTGCGTTGAACTTCATCAAAGGTCTGAACCTGTGTAAACTTTTCGGAGTTATGCGAGGAACGGACTATATGGATACCTTCAACTGGCTGTAGTATGCGTGAAATATAGCATTGGACTGCCACTGTTTATTCAGGTCGCTTGAATACCACAGTGTGTTGAACTTCGTAGCCAATGATTCAAAGGCCTCGATGTCCAGGAAGGTTTCACCTTCCAGCATCTCCCAGGCGATGAAAGTGATCAAGATCAATAGCCAGCTAAAGTGGAGTTCGTACCCTTGATCTTCGGCTTCTTTGTAGTCAAGTTCTAATTGGTTCACAAAGTACTACACCCAATTCATTTGTAGGCCCTCCACGCACTTCCCTGCAAGGTTGACTACAAAACCAGTCACTTGGTGGGTTGGTTCTTGCGTACTAACTTTCCTACGATCAATTGACAAGCGATTCGCAATGTGCCACTCTGGATAGAAGCTACCTTGTAGCCTCGCATTCCCTTCTCGACATCGTCGTAAGTGTCCTTGATCCTTTGAGCGAGAGCATGGTCCATGGATTTTTCAGGATATAAATCCTGTGGGTTGGGTCCTTTCATACTAAGCTCGGTGATCCGATTTATCAACGTCAGATCCACTATTATGTGACAGTTTAACCATAGATAACCTCCATGGTAACAAGACAACAACAATTTGACACATGCATTCACCTCCTAGTGTCGTCCGAAGTGCGGAATCTTCATAACATTCAGCAAGGTGGATTGCACGAGGTTATGGGCCCATGACTAAGGGACGATCTTCGAATTCTTTCCCTTTGTTATAGTCAGGTACTTATGTGGGGCGAGCATGTTGAAAACTTTCTTGTCGTTGAGGTTGAAGTCGCTAAAAGAATAATATAAATCTCTAAAGCTCCAAAGAAGAAAAATCCTACAAAATAGAGAACATGAATTGAGAATTAGAAGCAAAGCTCTCTAGTTGAAACAAGGGGAAAAAACAAAAAATTCTTCCACCATTTTGCCAACCACGGGAAAATCCACAACACCATTTGGTCAATCCACAGAAGCAATGGAACAAACAAAAAATCCTTTGAAGATATAACACTTGAAAGCACCTCCCACTTTGAATCTTTGTTTAAAGAAGACTCTAAAGTGAGCATTGACTATATCATAAGGGTGGAAAATATCTTTCCTGGGTTCATCTCCCCTGAGGATAAACACAAACTTATGGAAGAAATCACAACAGATGAGCTAGAAAAAACCATCCATGGTTTTTGAAAGGACAAAAGCTTGGGCCAGGATGGTTTTCCAATAGATTTCTCCAAGGGTTGTTTCAAAATCATCGGTGAAGATCTCCTAAAAACGGTTAAACACTCAAGAAGAACTGGACAAATTCATGCCCCTTTCAATGCCACCTTCATAGCCCTCATTCCAAAGGTGGATGACCCCTCCAGTTTCAAATTTAGGCCCTTATCACTATGCAACAACATATACAAAATCATTGCAAAAATAATAGCCCTTTGAATCAAAGATACCCTAAGCGAAAATATTTCGGAGGAGCAATTTGGCTTTCTGAAGGGAAGACAGATCCATCAATCTGTAGGGATTGCTCAGGAAGGAATTATTTCAGAGGAGCAATTTGGCTTTCTGAAGGGAAGACAGATCCATCAAGCCATATGGATTGCTCGGGAAGGAATTATTTCGGAGGAGCAATTTAGCTTTCTGAAGGGAAGACAGATCCATCAATCCATATGGATTTCTCATGAAGGATTTCACTCCATACACACACAAAAGAAAAACTGAAATCACTTACAAGGTTGATCCCTGAAAGGCCTTCAACAGAGTAAGTTGGATATATATTAGGCTCATCTTGATTCACTTGAGCTTCATCCATCCCTTTGTGTTGATCCTCAACAACCCCCCATTATTTTTGATACTTTGATCAATAATAACGAGTCCCTTTTTGCTTATTTTCAGTGTGTTTGATCTTGCATTTTCAGTCTTTAATAGTCTTTATTGTATAACTTTAGTTATTTTTAAAATAATTTTTCAAAATCCAAAAATATAAATTAAGCAACAAATCTCATTGGGGATACCTCGATGTCCCGATCTCCTGATATCCTGATTTTCCCGATGAAACATTTTTTTAAATACCAGATCGGATCTCACCATAAGTTAAATTTCTAATAAAGTTCCCTAACATCTCAGTATCCCTATGATCCGTCGGATCTTTTAATGACTTATGGTTGAGTTTTAATTTTGCATGCGTTAATTAACCATTTGAGAAACTTAGTGAAAGAATGAGGAAAAAAGAGGAATTATAACAGCCATATACACATTTGCAGATTTGAAATGAAAGAATAAACAAAAAACCATAACACACAGATTGATAACGGAGTTCGGCACAACTTTGCCTACGTCTCCGGGCCTTTTCTCTGTGGGGGAGGCTTCTTTATTTCTGCTCAAAAGCTCAAAAGTACATCACTGCAATGTCAAATGGATACAAGACTAATCTGGTCATGTTCTTCCATATATCTAGAACCATGCAAAGAAAACGACACGCAAAACGAACGTCCGGAGTTCCCAAAAATGATTCGACAACATCTCCTCCTCAAAAGCTTCTCTGCATCAAAATGGCTTTGG
>JZKD02S1687407.1:10683-40473 GCA_000966675.3 Picea glauca
ACAACGGATTGGCAGGAGTCCAGTTAACCATGGAATGCTGAGGATCCTTGGCGATAAGGGACTTGAATTCCCACAATGATTTTCGATCATCGTGAATTGATTTAGCAAAGGAAGAGAATAAACAGCAGAGAAAGATAAAAACGGAGAGCCGGCATGATGTTTGAGAGGAGGAGGAATGAATACGAGGGAGGGAGAAGTATACGAGGGCGATGACTCTGTTCATTTCATAGCTACATTGTGGTCAAAACTCTACCTACCCATCAATTTCAGTGGAGAAGATATTCGATTTTTCAAGTGCCTCACTGGAGTAGGCTAACTCGGGAGCAATCTTCCCTCCCGAGCCGCCTTACTCCGGCAGTTCCCGACGCCGGTGGTTCCTCTGTGGTGCGGGACCCTCAATACATGCCATGCCATGCATTCTCGTATGGATGCCATCGACCAAAGCTCCGGCGAGTTAGCGTACATGGCTGCACTGACATGCTAAGACCTCTCAACTACCACCAAATAAGTAATCAAAATTTCAAATTTTGAAATTTAAACTATCGCGCGCGCTCCAGGGCTCTGCCTCGGCATCAATATTGGTATTCGGACAACCACCAGACAGGCAGATCAAAAATACGCTTCTCGAAGACCTGTGAATAGGCCTCCTGTGCAGTTACATCTTTTTCCATTAGCCTCACTACTGCCGCGCGACTCGGGACTTTGCCATCGGAGAAGACTTCATCCAGGATTGGTTATATCCCTGCCCTCCTTACATCCTTTAAGACGAATAATTAATCTGCATTATTAATTATTTAAACAGATTCAATTTTATTTTAATGGTTTTAAGATTGCCTTGTGGTTGGTTTTGATGGTTTCGTATCACAATGATGCTAATGTGCAGATGCTGGTGACGGTGGCGACAGATCGGCGGGAGATGCGAACGATGGAATCCATCCAGTGCCGGTGTCAAGGGGAATTGATGCCAACAAATTGCCTGTGTCCTGTTACTACAACGAAGGCTCAGCCGCCATTAATATGTCGTCAATGGTTTACTTCATTATTTTCAAGGGTTTCATATTTTTAGTTGGACACTCGTATTTTTTTTTGTCGACCTAAATATACTTCGAATTTGATTGACAGATTTAGAATGGAGGCTTGTAAGTCTTAACACACTCCTCTTCAATAAAAAAAAATGAAGTTCAATGTTATGTGTGATTATCCTTTAGTTGAAGCTACCTTCAAGTATCATCAACTAGTTGACACTCTTATATAATTTACATATACTTGGTGTAATAATTCCTATGGAGTTGGGTCATGTTCTTAGAAGGCACGATCCTCATGAATCTCTTTGGAAAATTTCTAAGAAAATTTTCATATACTTATTTCTTTCGATTTAGGTCTCATTACATTGTCTAGTATAAGAATGCACTATCATGCACTTTTTACTTCTAAGGAAAAATATCATGCACTTTTTACTTCTAAGGAAAAATATCTAGAGCATTGCTTCAAAGCTTTATGGAATATTAAGGAGACTAGTCTTTCTTTGGATTATTCAATTCATATGCACATTTATAATCAAGGTGTTATATATTTTATGGCTTACCTAGTTCATCATTCTAGAATAAACACATTGAGCTACATCAATACTATCAAACACTTAATTAGTAAAAATATTCTTCAATTGGTGTAATGTCCTTAAAATCAACAACTTCTGAAAAATTTCACCAAACCTTTCACACAATCTAAGTTTGTCAAGTTATGATAACTACTTGGAATGACCAAATTCATCATTGAGGGAGTTGATGTGATGATGTCTTCTCTCTCTTGTACTCCATGGCCAAAGTCATGTTTAAGGGAGAGTGTTGGTGTAATCATTGATCCACTATGTGCACTTAATGTAATCTTGAATTAACGGAAACTAAATGTCTTTACGGTAAGGCCCCAATGGTCTATCATTAATGTGGTGGTTATAATGTGGCTTAATGGTCCCTTATTAATAAGGTAGTAAGAAAGTGACAATACAATAATATTGATCCTAAGGGCACACTTGCAATCAAATATTTTATAAGATATATCAACCTTTTAATGATCCCTTATCAATACGATAATAAGAAAGCGATGATACAATAATATTGATCTAGAGGGCACACTTGCAACCAACTTAAGGAATATTTGATAACGATGCATTGCTCGGATTAGGTCATTGTAACTTAAGCATTTGGCTTTTAAAAAGATTTTGGATTTAACTAGTAATATATAACTCTTAAGTTGGTCTTTAGGCATTGCTCGAATTAGTTGATAACGAAGCATTGCTCGAATATTACTTTCACAATAACGACACATCTTCATATAGAAGTATCAAAACAACAACTCCATTTTTCAAACGCTCTTGGGAACCTTGTTGCGGCTCTGCGATTAGGGTTTAGTGGTCGTGGTTGTCAGAGCCTTAATGGCTCCCTCTAAGGGAGGGGATCTTCCCCCGGGATCCTCGTCCTCAGACCTACAAGGCTTCGAGGCCCTAATCTCATCTTATGCAAAAACCTCCAAGCCTCCCCCCTCGAGATTTGTTAAAAAAGTTGTTGAAATACCTAAGGTGATCGTCTTCGCTCCTTCGACGCAACCACTAGCTCTTAGACTAGCGGACAGAGGACTGATCGGGAAATTTACCAGACTCTAGCCATCCCCAAAAAGCATACACCTCTAGTTGGAAGCGAACTAACACAAGATGATCCAGGGACAAATGTCGGCAACCTTCTGTGGTAAGGGATTCTTTGCCTTCCTGTTTGAAAAAGAAGAAGATAGAGATTTGATATTCCGAAGAGGAACTTACTTCATGGGTGCAAGAGGAATGTATTTAAATAAGTGGAATCCTGATTTTAGCCCAGAAAACGACATCCCCTCAACAGTCCTTGTCTGGGTAAGACTACCTTACCTCCCCCTCCATTGTTGGAATGATGAAACCATCATAAACATAGGAAACACTCTAGGAAAGTATATCGATCGTGTTGAACCACATGAGGGTTTACAGGCATGCGCCAGGGTCTGCGTGGAAGTAGATCTGGAAAAAGGACTCCCAGAAGCAATACAACTGAACCTAGATAGTTGGTCTTACATCAAACAAGTTCAATATGAACAAATCCCCTTCAATTGTAAATCTTGCCACGAATATGGTCATTTTTCCAAATCCTACCCCCAGGCCAAAGAAACGCAGGATCAAGATCCAAAACAAGATCAATGGCAACAACCAAAGCAAAAAAAAAAAAAAATTGGGAAAAATTGATCCATCTCGGCCTAGAGTCAGCGGGAAAACCCTCAGATTGAAAAGAAGCATGCCCAGGATCTCCACACAAAGGAGAATCGAATCACAACCGATACATTGGTATGAATTTAGAAGGAAATACAGAGGAAATCATAGAGTCCCAGGAAGAAAATGATAGAAAGGGACAAGAAGAGATAGGAGAAGGGAACAATAAAGGACAAGAAAAAGAAAAAGAAGTCCTGGACTTGAGTGGGGATTCAACAACAAAATCAATCCCCATCCAAATCCCGGAGATTCCAGAACTGTCAGAAGAGGAGCGACATAACACCTCAGACAGTGATTCTGACCTAGAACTAACCCAATCGTCCAACACAAAGAAACCTGGAAGAAAATCCCAAAGAAATAAAATAGAATCGGTTGTAGACAGAGAAAAAGAAATGGGCATCCAAAAAACAACAGAGGAGACACTAAAGAAAGATGGAAAATCTGGGAAAAACAAGGCACCCCACCATAAGGGAACAACTTTACAGCCCCCAAAAGGGGGGGCACCAAAATACACTGATAAATGATGAAAGTCGTCTCCTGGAATTGCAGAGGACTAGAGAGTAGAGTAAAAAAATAAGAAGTTAGAAAATTGATACAAATTGAAAATCCCTCAATCCTCATGGTCCAGGAGACCAAAATGAGGGAGCTGGAAACATTCGAAGATCTTCAAAAAATATGGAAAAAAAGTGAAGGAAGAACAATCAGTTTTAGAGGGGCATCAAGAGGAATAAGAACTTTCTGGAATGCTGAGGAATTTGACCTAAGATATCAGATGCAGACGCATTTATGGATAACGGTCACTTTCCTCAAGAAAGACTCAGGTACACAATACTCCATAATAAATGTTTATATGCCCAATAACTATATAGAAAAAAATAAATGTTGGCAATCCCTTCTGGACCTGGCCATTGACAATTCCCCCAGAAACCTTATTATTGCTGGAGATTTCAATACAACCAGAGGGACAAGAGAAAAATGAGGAGGTTTTGTCATAAGAGATTAATTTCGAGAAAGGCTGGATGACCTTATCTCGGATTTGGATCTCTTCAACGTTCCTTCGGACAAGGGAATGTTCACTTGGAATAACAGAAGAGTTGGCCCAGTGCACATAGTGGAAAGGTTGGACCGCTTTCTGATCACCAGATATATTTTGGCTCTCCTAGACAAATCATGATCCTCGAACCTTCCCTGGGCAGGGTCAGATCACCGACCTATCAGACTGGCCTTTGAAGCCCAAACAAATTGGGGTCCCATCCCCTTCAAATTCAACCCTCTTTCGTTGGATCACCCAGAGCTCCTCTAGTCCATTGCTCAAACATGGAATCAATGGATCTTTGGATCACCCAATTACATATGGGAACAGATGCTAAAATTGGTAAAAGAACTCCTAAAGATCTGGGAATTTCAAAGAAACGCCAGAGACAAAAAGATACAACTCAAAATTCTACAGGAGGAAATGGAAACAACTGATATCCAGCAAAATCACATCATAAGAGAACAAAAAATTCAAAAGGAATATATGCAAGCGTTAACAAAAGAGGAAATCACCTGGCACTTAAAGTCCAGAAGCTTATGGTTGAAAGAAGGGGACTAGAACACCTCTGTCTTCCACAGACAGACAAAAGTCAGAAATTGGGCAAACCAAATCTCAGAAATCAAAACCTAGAAGGGGAAATCCTCAAAGACTTCAACCAAATCAAACATCAAGATTCAATGCACTTTCAAAATCTGTACACCATGTCTGGTAGTGTTGAAGATCAAACAGTGGATTCTTTTCTCAGACACATCCCCAGTAAGATTACAGAGGAAGATAATACGCACCTGGACAAACCAATTGAAGAAGCAGAAATACTAAAAGCTTTGAGTCAATTCCATGAAGACAAAGCCTCGGGTCCAGATGACTTTACTCTCCATTTCTACAAAAAGTGTTGGCACATAATTAAAAAAGACTTTATAAGGATGATAAGATTTGCGCATAAGGAAAAAAAGTTGGGAGGGGCCACCAACTCCTCTTTCTTAGCTCTCATACCGAAAGAAATTGGAGTCTCTTCTCTAAACCGTTTCAGACCCATTTCTCTCTGCAATATTTCCTACAAAATTTTCTCCAAAATAATCTCCAACGTGTTAAATCCTCTACTTATATCCCTAATCCTACCAAGCCAAGGAGGATTTGTGGCAGGCCGACAGATTTGGGACAACTTCATCCTGGTTCAAGAGGAAAGTCATGCAAGAAACTCTCGAGGAGAATCAGGTATGGCAATAAAACTCGATATGGAAAATGATTTTGATAGAGTAGAGCATAAATTCCTCTTTAAGGTCATGGAAAAATTCGGTTTTAGTCAAAACTTCATTTCCTGGACGAAATCCTCTATTGCTTCCCCTTGGATAGTGCCCCTCCTAAATGGAAGACCTGGCCCCTTCTTCAAAGCGTCCAAAGGTTTAAGGTAGGGCTTCCCTCTCTTCCCCCTCCTTTTTGTGATCATGGTTGAATCCATAAATCGCAATATGGAATGGGAAAGCATAAATGGCACTATCCCAGGTATCAAAATTTCCCAAGGGGTTAAAATACTAAACCACTCGCAATTTGCAGTGACAACAATCGTCAGATCGACTGCAAGAAGAGATCTGGACTGTCATATTGGGGTCTAGGATGAAGAAAGAACAAACAAGGAGAAGGATAGATCCCACCCGTTGGATCTGAGTGAAAAGGATCGACAATCGTCCGATCAAGGGAAGGTGCACAAGCCTTAAGTCCTTTGAAAGTGAACAGGAGAACGAGATAGCTTAAGTCTCGAAGTCTCGAAGCAGAGAGGGACCATCCATCATCGAGGGGGATAGGTGGCAGAGGATATGAGACTCCAGAGTGGAAGTACTTCAGAAGTTCTTGGACAATCAGAAAATGAAATCACCGAAGAGTCGAAGGCCAAAGAAAATTCAGGTTGTTGGTTGCCAGGAGACATGCGTTGGCAGATCTGAGACTTCAGGGAAAGTCACATCGAAGGATTTCAAGGGTGGAGTGTGACGAATTCCCGAAGTCCCGAAGGCCGAAGTAGATCGCAACTGTTTGTTGCGAAGGACGCATGGCAGATATTTATGAACTTCTGGTGAAAGCAAGCCGAGGAGATGAAGTGAATCTGGACCGTCAAATCCAGAGGGACACATGGTGGAAATGCATCAACTTCGGGTGAAAGAACTCTGGAAGGAACGAGTGCGTAGGAGTTGAAACTCCCGAAGCCCAAAGAGTTGAAGCAAATAGAGGTCGTCAGATCAAGGGGGGGACACACGCCAAGAGATGGTGTACTTCGGGTGGAAGAACTCCAGGAGGAAATGAAAGTGGAGTGTTGAAACTCCCAAAGCCTGAATAGTCGAAGTAGCTGGGAGTTGTTGATCTGCGAGAGGACACGTGTCGTTAGATTGTGGACTCTGGGTAAAATGCTCTGGGAAAAACAAAGCTTGGAGAATTAGAGACTTCTGAAGGCCGAAGTCTCGAAGAGGGCCAGGTCCATTGATTTGAGGAAGACGTGTGGAAAAACATCTACCATTTCAGAGAAAGTCACTCCGAAAGAAAAAGTTGAGAGTTGAACAAGAATCCCTGAAGGTCGGAGAGTCGAAATTCACCTGAGCCGTATGTTTTCTAGGGACAAGTGTCAACATATCTTCCACTTCAGAAGATAGCCGTTTTGGAGGAGGCAAGAGTTGAGAGTTGAAACTCTCGAATACCGAAGGGCAAAGTCAATCGTAGTCATTGATTTGAAAGGGGCACGCGTCGATAGGTCATAAGGATCTGAGAACTTGGGATCCAGAGAGAAGGAAGGTAGATAGAGGACAGATTGTAGCCATTGATTAAGAGGCATCTCCTGAGATTGAAGATTAACAATCACGTTTAATTGCGGGGCCAGAAGGTTCTTGGACTTTAAAATTCTTAGAGTGGACCGCAATTGAAACCACAGTATTTCCAAAGGGACACGTGGCGATTGATAGTGAATTGCAGGGATAAAAGTGTTGTGGTCTCAAACCACTTTTGGCCACTCTGCAATTACGTGTTTATGCGAGGTCATATCCTGGGATCATATGAAGGAAAGGACCTAGCGAGAGGAGCTAGGGTCTGTTATTTAATTCTTCAAAGGAGCTAGGACAGAGCCCGCGGGTTTGATAGGACCTGCAAATTGAAGGAAATGGGACCTGTGTAATTTAGTTGGGGTCTAGCAAAGGCCCAAAGAGTTGATTCGACTCCTTGATGTGAACGATCCTAGACTGGGAGGTCGAGCAACCCCAAGGGGACAAAGGGGGGTCTGCATCAAAAAGCCTCTCCTTATTTCTATTTATATGGTACCTTTTCTTCCTATTATTAGGGATTTGTATGTATTTATCTTATCGAGTTTTAAGGACTCATTAGAAGAATCACTAATGGCTTTCCTAGAAAATTTAAATTATTTATCATACCAAATGTTGTTTTTTCTATTACTCGTTTTATATGATACCTTGAAAGAGAACTTGTTAATTGAAGTGGAGAGGATTTTTATAAAATTATGATAGAGACCTTCAATGTTTTCCTTAAAATTTAGGAGATTTAATTCATTATTTAAATCCTTTACGAAAATATCAAATTTACTTTTGTTAAAAGATATGCACCTTTCATTATCAAAATTTGCTTCAATGGGTCCTTTGTAGGGGTTCTTTGCAAGCCTTCGAGTGGGATACAAATTTCATGAGTAGGTTTTGTGCACTGGAAATGGGTCTGGATGCATAAACATGGTCAAGGGGGTAAACAAGGTCTTTAATCTTTAATTGAACCTTCTCGAGCTCAAGTGCCATGAAAAAAACCTAGAAATAGCAACATGAGCCCTCATTAAGGGTTCTTTACCCTAGAAGTTAAATATGGGTGCCATTAAGATGTTTTATGCATCACAGATGGGTCTCGACCCATTGACCATAGTTGTGGTAGGGAAGAAACATCCTTAGGCCCTTGGCATTGACTGGGGGGGGGAGGGAACAACAACCTCAAGCCCTAAACATAGATTCTTAGGCTCAAGTTCCATGAACACATCCTCAGACCACCACACAGGAGAATGGATGGTTTGCAAGGCCTTGACCATCATCAAAGATTGAAAACAAGTGTCTTCAAATCTTATTGAAGTTTCTTGTATATATATTGGTATATATACTCAGTATATACATCAGTATATATACTTAGTATATATACCAATATATATTACCGACATATATATACCGATATATATACTCGGTATATATGTCGGTTATATATAGTAAGTATATATAGAAGTATATATACTAGGTATATATGTCGATAATATATACCGATATATATATTGAGTATATATATCGGTACATATACTCAATATATATACCGGTATATATACTAGGTATATATGTCGGTATATATATTGTGTATATATATCGATATATATACTAAGTATATATACCGACATATATACCTAGTATATATATCAATATATACCGGTATATATACTAGGTATATATGTCGGTATATATGTGGGTATATATACTATAAATATAGTATATATATCGGTATATATCGGTATATATACTAGGTATATATGTCGATATATATACTCAGTATATATACTGGTATATATACTCAGTATATATACTGACATATATACCTAGTATATATATCGACATATATACCTAGTATATATACCGATGTATATATCGATACATATACTCAATATATATATCGACACATATACTAAGTATATATACCAATATATATACTGAGTATTTATATACGGACACATATACCTAGTATATGTCAATATATATACTAGGTATATGCGTCAGTATATATACCGAGTATATATATCGGTATATATATGTTGATAATATATATCGATATATATATACCATTATATATACTTAGTATATATATCGACACATATACTAAGTATATGTACCTATATATACTGAGTATTTATATACGGACACATAAATCTAGTATATGTCAATATATATACTAGGTATATGTGTCAGTATATATACCAGTATATATACTCAGTATATATATCGATATATATACTAAGTATATATACTGGTATATATACTAATCCTTTAAATACTAATGCATAAGTATGCTCATAGTTACTGAGCCTGGTAAGGTCACAGAGGCAGTGATGGAATCCCTTTACTGCTTCTTCCCTTATTCATGCGTGACCGAGTTTTGGTGCATGAGCTATGTAGAGAATGCAAGACATGGTCCCTATTCTTTGACAATAAAATAAAGAGGAAATTTATCACTATGCAATTCAAAATTTCCGGGATTATCTTCAAGAGCTCATTGAAATGGTTAGATTCTTCGAATCCTTGTTAAGAAAGAAGTGGAGGTAATTAGAGGCTTTGACCTAGAAGGAATATTTGTGGCCCACATGCTATCCATCAGTTACCCCACAATATTTAGTAGGGTGCAAGAAATTTTGCAAGGGGGGAGATGACAACAAAAAATCTCCTGTCGAAGGCAAGGTGACAAACATCCGAAGAAAAATTTCACCCAGGAGAAAGAAACAACCAATTCGGGAAGATTCACATACTGAGGTGAGTTCAAATGTGGGTATTTATGTATGTGAATTCCCCTAGAAACCAAAAATCCTTATGTATGTGAATTGTTCTTCAAACACACAGAATCCTTTCCCTTTAAGGGATTCCATCGCTGCCTCTGTGACCTTGACAAGCTCGATTCCTATGAGTATACTAGTATATATACTCAATATATATACTGAGTATATATACTGGTATATATACCGACACATATACCTAATATATATATTGACATATACTATCGGTATATATACTCAATATATATACTGGTAAATATACTCAGTATATATACCAATATATATACTCATTATATATATCAAAGAATAGGCACCATGTCTTGCATTGTCTACATAGCTCATGCACCAAAACTCGGTCACACATGAATCACACTGGACAAAAAATCAAGAAAGACTGGCAGTTATATATTCATGGATTACATACCAAGTACATTGGTAGACATATAACTACAAACACTATCTAAAAAGAGCTCATCAAAGGTATGATACTTCCTACATCATTTATAGCCTGAGAAACTCATCAAGTAATCCAAATGGTCTACTTGAATAACAATTAGGTAATCATGTGAGAGAGGTAAAATGACATGCTCAACATTGTATTCTTTATTAAGGTACGTTGATTTTTATGTTATTTTTAAAATTCATTTACATGAGTAAAATCGTTCCTCTCACCTTCTATGTGTTTGTTTCATTCAATTCAAAGCTCAAACAACCCTGAATCCGAAATAAGGATGAAAAAATCTCTTTCTTTTGTGGAGGACCAATCATCTATTTCACTAGATTATGATCATATCTTCGATCTTGTAAAACTAGGTACGTTACGGTTAGGAAGACTTCAAAATATTGTGGTAACACTCTGTGATCATTTGCGATTTGTCTATCTAATCAAACTCCTATACACTTTTATTTAACTTTGTATTACATTTTTTCACGACACATATACGCGATGGTTGTCCCAAAAGACGATGAAGGGGGAACTGATTATTAATCGGCACGATGCATTGAGTGGAATACAACCCTTAATAGATCATTCATTGATGATGAATTCAATGAATTTATGATTGGATCGATGGTTATCAAGGGTGAATACATCAAACTGGACAAAAAATCAAGAAAGACTAAAAGTTGTATATCCATGGATTACATACCAAGTACATTGGTAGACATATAACTACAAACACTATCTAAAAAGATCTCATCAAAGGTATGGTACTTCCTACCTCATTTATAGCTTGAGAAACTCATCAAGTAATCCAAATGGTCTACTTGAATAACATTAGGTAATCATGCGAGAGAGGTAAAATGGCATGCTCAACATTGTGTTATATATTGAGGTACGTTGATTTTTATGTTATTTTTTAAAGTCATTTACATGAGTAAAATTGTTCCTCTCACCTTCTATGTGTTTGATTCAAATTCACCACAAGTATAAACCTCCATTAGCATTTACCACAAAGCAAAAACCTTCACCATTGAAATTCATTGTAGGTATAAAGTTCTCCATTCAAATTCATGTTCAAATAACCCTTCACGTTCACCATAGAATACAAATTTGTGTTCAAATTCACCACAATTATAAACCTCCATTAAAACATTTACCACAAAACAAAAACCCTTCACCACTTCATCATTGAAATTCATGAAATGTACAGATTTACCTCAAATCAAAAACCCTTCACAATTAAAATTCACCACACCTATAGATTTACGACAAAGTAGAAACCCTTAACCATTGATATTCACCGTATACATTACAACAAAGTAAAAAACCTTCATCATTCAAATTTACGGTAGATATAAACCTTCTTTTAAATTTACCACATAGTAAAAACCCTTTAAACACTTTTACATATAAATAAAATATATTAAAATTATCAATAATTAATTAAAAATAAAATAAAATCTATCAATATATAAATAATTACTATAATTTATAATCATTAATAATTCATTTGAATATTTTTAACTAACACTTTTTTTTCATTCCTCCCATGGGTTAGTTCAACTGATAAGACTTGCTCACATTGGGAGAGGTCACTAGTTCAAATCAGGAGTTGAACCTTGTTAGAGTCAGTGAGACGCACCTCATATTATCCACTAAGTGAGAAGTAATCTTTGAATAATGTTCCAAATAATTCAAAAATATACATTCTTCTTGAGACCTTTTTATTAATTTGTACCATTCAAATGAATAATTATTTACCACTTTTCGTTTTACAATCATATTTATCTTAATTTATTTAAATAATATTTGATTCACTTTATTGATGAGGATTAGTGGTTAGAATAAAGTGTTACTATGTAAATAATCTTGACTTTATTGATGAGGATTAGCGGTTAGAATAAAGTGTTATTATGTAAATAATCTTGGTTTATTTCTTGGTGGTTATATGCTGGTTTCCTTTATTTTGTTTTGATATGAACTTAAAATAAGACAAAGTTGTTCCATCTTCTCAATTGGAGTTGGAGTTGGTCTTTTTTTTTTCCATAAAGTTGTTCCATCTTCTCAATTGGAGTTGGAGTTGGTTTTTTNTTCAATATTGATTATTAAGCTATTTGTTCTTAAAAAGTGTTTTATTTTGTTTTGATATGAACATAAAACATGCTTGACAAGACAAAGTTGTTTCATCTTCTAAATTGGAGTTCGCATTTTTTCCATATTGTTTAAAAAAAAAACCTATTTGTTCTCTAAAAAGTGTTTTATTTTGTTTTGATATAAACATGCTTGACAAGACAAAGTTATTCCATCTTCTAAATTGGAGTTGGCCTTTTTTTCCCATATTGTTTTTTAAAAAATAAGCTATTTGTTCTTTAAAAAGTGTCTCATATAAACCACTACACCAAAAAAAAATTGTTTTGAAAAAAAATAAATTCTTTGTTATGAAAAAAGTGTCCCATACAAACCACTACACCAAAACTTGATAATCACTTTCCTCTTTATTATATTCATTAAAATAATTATTATCAAAACATGAAATATTAAAATATTAAAAACATCAAGTATTATAATAACTATTAATTATAATTACTTAAAAAATAATTATTATAAAAATATATGAAATATTAAAAAAATAATTATAATTTCTTACAAAACATCAATTATTATAATAACTATTATCAAAACATGAAGTATTAAAATATTAATTATAATTGCATACAAAACATGAAGTATTAAAATATTAATTATAATTGCTTGCAAAAGAATAATTATAGTTAATATTTTAATACTTTATAATAGTTATTCTGATGAAAATCATGAATATAATAAAGAGGGAAGTTACTATCAAGTTTTGTTGTAGTGGTTTGTATGGGACACTTTTTCTTTTCTTTCTTTATATTATTTAGTTTGAAATGTTGATCTTAGTAATGGTGGAGTTAGAGGTAAAAAATGGGGTTGTCCATGTTAAGTTCTTATTTTAAATTAGGAGAATAAGTTGTTACTTATGTATTGATGAGATCATTTTTATTAAACAAGGTTTACAAGGTGTAGTAGAATGTGAAAACAATAAATGTAAGTGACTTCATTCAAGAAGATTCACTAGTTAGTTACCACTGCATCACTACCATGCATCCACTTACAAACTCTTAATCTCAAGGAATGTGGCAATGCAAAGTTTTATACATATTATTTTTTCTTAATCAGTTAATCTATCAATCAATGGTTAGAGAAGTAATTTCTTAATCATATTAAGTAAATGCGAAAAAGTAAACAAAGTAACAGAAGTATTCATAAATGCAAGGAAGTTATGAGGATTAAATTTCATCCATTGATTAGAGAGTACGACTAAGAATATGCCAATATCTTCAATTGTTAGCCATAAAATTAGAATTTTAGATTAAAAGGTGATTAATTGTGTCCATTATCAATATATATACACTTAGGTGTAATAAAGTTATTTTTATTTTTGTTATTTTAACATTTTGTTTTTGTTCTTTTGTTTTTATAATTATATTTTGTAAGTATTATATTTTAGCTAAAAAAAAAAAATCAGCATAATCAATAAAATCCAAAACCATGTATTATAAGTGAAGAATGTGATAGTTACATAATGATTCATCATTTAAATAATATCACGAAGAAAGAATCATTTAAATAATATCACGAAGAATCATTGAGACAATATCACCAAAAACATTTAATTGATGATAGAAAGATATTATAATTTATCATAACTTATAACTTTAAAATTGAAGTATAATATTTTGTGATAGGTGATTTATATTAAATTATTTTATTTTATTATAATATTATAATTTTTTAAATAGTAATCTTTTGAATATTAATCTTAATTTAAATATTATGAGATATTAATGTATTTTTTATCATTATTTTTTATAATATTATGATTATCTTATTTATGAAATATTTAGGTAAATAATAATAATTAAAAATATAATAATAATAAAGTAACATGTACTCTTCATATATTGAACATTAATAAGAGATCAGATAAGCATTTCATATTTCAAAGATTCCAAATAGATGCCAATGCTTCAAAGCCATCTCTGAGCTATAAATGAATAGATGGGGCTGCCCTTTCAGTTCACCGAAACGTAATCAAAGAAAAGAACGAACCCCCAAAGTCTACCTTGAACGAACTCAAAGAGTGTTAGAATACATTACAAATGCTGTGAATGCATGTTGATTGTGTAGAAAAAAACACTGATCCATATATTCTATACCCGACAATTCATTGCGGAGAAACGCCTCGTGTGAGGATAGATTTCACTTTCGCTAAAGTGAAAGCCCCATTACTGTCGGCAGCTGCAGCTTTTTCACAGGAGGGGCACACGCTGAGAAGAGACGCCAATTTAAAAACTCTCAATTCCTGCAGCTCTTTGCGCAGTCTTTTGTTCTCGTTTGCAAGTGACTCGTTGCACCGTTTCAGAACCTCGCAGTCCATTTCCGTTTGCTTGAGATTACTCCTGAAACAAACTTACGACATTTGGCTTATGTTTAACATAAAACTGCCAATAAAATAGAGCACCCCAGCATATCAAAACTTTTCTGCATGAGAAGATTGCCGATATTTTATTTTCCCCTTGACCTGTTTTGTTCCAGTACCAGTCGATTCTAAAAACGGTATTTCAAAACGGCATCCACTTGGTATTTAGGTTGAGCGTAGTCTAAACCAAAAAATAGAACTTTTAGTCAACGCATTTATGTTGCGGTTACAAATTACAATACGCATTTATATTTGTAGGCATCTATAGAATCTTATATTTATAGAGTCTTTACACTCGTTATTTATCGTTTATGCTTTAAATTATAATTTTTTATCATTAAAAATAATAATTATGCAAGGAGCGAAGTTGCTTCACATGGGAGGACTTGTGTTGGTTTGAGGTGATTATGTTGACAGAGTTGGAGTGATCTTTTTCGGGCTAAATTTGGGGAAGTCTTGTCATATCTCTGGGTGAGGCATGTTATGTGACAAAATCGCAGATATGTGTGAAGTATTGTGACAGAGAATAAATGGCGAGTCTGTGGTGAGTGCACATCTGAGCTGCACTGCAGGAGTTGTGAAAGTTGTTACGGTTGACTAGTCTTGGTGTGACGAATTTGTGTATGAGTGTCTTGGTGACGTGAGGCAAGTCGCATGACTCTACCCTAGTTGTACACTGAGCCGGTAGTGGTCATATTGTAATTGTTTCACAATAATAAAACTTCGCCAAGTGTTAGGCACGTTTTGTGCCACCCACACTATATATGTGTGTCTCTTGTTTGTTTCGCAAGTGTTCTCTTTATTTCATGGATGTATGCTTAAATGACTAAGTGTTAATATTGTTTACAAATTGTCTAATTATACGAGAGAGTTGCACTAGAGTAGGAGTGTGACTCTCTCGTATCCTAGAATTGAGTATGAGTATGCTCTAAGTGAAGAGGCGGAAGTATCCTTGGTGTTGCCAAGTAGCCAAGTGAGAAATGTCGCAGTGCCACAAACCCTCAAGAGGTGCACGATCACAAGATTCGAGCAAGCATCTTGTGGGGATATGATAGATGGTATTAGAGCTTGTTCGTCGTAGATTTTGAAGAAGGGTTGGTGAGCTATTCACCATTATATCGATGATAGATGGTATCAGATCTTGAAACATGCTCTACTAATGTGGTGATAGATCGCAAGAAAAAGACAATTTGTTGCAGAGACAGTTCAGTGGGAACATTCATAGACTTGGTGAACAATTTGGTGGAGCGAATTGGTTAATCGCAGAGACTTTGCATCTGAGTTACGACAGAGGTTCTAGTTGACGGTGTGGTGGAAGGTTTATCTAGGCACACACCTTGTATAGACTAAGAGCAGAGTTTGTAGTGAAACAAAGCACTTGGATAGGGTGGGTGACCGCAAAACTCATCATAGAGTTCATCTCAAGACTTGTCGCAAATTTGATCTCAGACGAAATTGGGTGCAGACCTTGGTGAACGGTTTGGCAAGGTGGGTTGTTCTGTCGTAGGTGGTTTGAGAGTAGACTTGTGGATGTCTTGTGGACATACACAGGCTAGGAGAGAAGTTCTTGAGGGTGAATCAAGCACTTGGATGCATAGATGATCACAGGATGGACCACAAAAGTGATCGCAAAAGTGGTTGCAGAGTGGTCCCAAAGAGGAGTAGTTCTAGGTTGCATTAATGACTTGAAGCACTTGGTGAGTTGGATAACTTAAGGCGACCTAGAGCAACTTCACGAAAAGGTAGTTGGTTGGGCACATTTTCATCATAAAATCTTCATGTCATGCATTGCTGAGAAAAGTAGTTGAGTTGAGTTAGGTTGTTGGACGAGTGGGTTGACCACAACTTTCAGATGACTTGACTCTACATAGAGTTACGAAAATCATTTAGCAACAGTATGTCTTAGCATTTGGGTGGTGTGTGCATGGTTCCTTTAAGCGGAAGCAGTCAAGGTGCAGAGATGGCAGGACATTGGAGATGAGTTCGACCAATTGCATGAGAAGTTTGGGACTTAGATGCATTTCTGAAGTGGATGTATGGACTTATCCTTGTATCGCAGTGAAGGTGTTATGTAGGTTTGTGGAGTTTTGCATGGTGATTGAGGGGAGTTCATGTGGCGAGTTTTTGGCTTGAGCAAGTGAAGGCCTAGGACAATAAAATTGAACCTTGAGTGCAACCAAGAATGTCATTGGAAAGGTATGATTGGTTTTGAATTCTTGCATTTCCTGAGTGTTGCAGTGAGTTCTTTGAAGGGAAGTTGGATGAATTGGTGGTACAAATGTAATTTGTTTCCACAGTGAAGACTGGCAGATTTGACGGTGACTCAAGTGGTACAGATTCAAAGAAGTCTTGTAGCAATTTGGGATGTCTTGATTGGGTGAATGTGTGGAGAGATTGGGATGACCTACTTGGTTGAGTCATGTGGTGGACTTAGGCAGATTTGGATGCAACTATAGAGGTGACTCAAAGAGTTTCCTAACTCTTGTATGAGGTACCTTGGTGCGTTAGTGCTTTAGCCAGATTTTTTGGGTCATGCAATGACTTGACAGGCATGAGGATAGTGATGGAGTTTGGACACTTGCAAGAGGTGCAAGGAAGTTCCGTTCTATGAGATAGATGGAGTTAGAAAAAGAAGTCGACCAAGAATTGTTGGTAGTGAACCTAAATGGGAAGAATGCAAACCAAGTGACTTGGGTGGCTTTTTTCACCTTTGGTATGGGACATTGGATGAGGCTAAGTGTACCTTAGTGACTTGCGGATAATTGTGCAATGGTTGAGAGATCTGATGGGGTCGTTAGTTAAGGTTGGCAAGAGTATTGGTTTGAACGTGCCTAATGCATGGAAGTTCTTAGAGGTGACTCATCCTACTTGGAGCACTTTGGACAGTTCGTTGGGACATTTCGAGGAGTGTAGGTGCTTTGGCCACACTCTTCACAGATGTTGAGTTGTTGAGAGGTGACTCGACGACATAAGAAGGTGAGTTGAGGACTTGCCTTAGTTTGGAGGATTTTGCATACAAGCATATTGCAACATGATGAGATTACTTGGGCATGGACGTTTCTCTTACTTTGGGTAGTATGGTTGAGGGTGAAGCCTAACCATTCCAAGGCATAGAGAGGTAGACATGGAAACATGGTTGGGTGATGAATAAGTGGGGAAAAGGCAATATGGATGTCTGGTTCTTGGTGTATATGAGACATTTCATATCCGAAGATGTAGATGAATATGGAGAGAATTCAACCAAGGAAGCCAGACTTGTCGACTTGATCGTAGTTTGAGTCACAAGGGCATAGTTGGTTGGATGTGCATATGCACGATGATTTCCCTTGACTCTTCTCAGACTACACCATGAGGTGGAGAGTGGAGTCAAGTTGCCATGAATGACTTTGTTTTGGGGTGATGTCATAGTGCAACAAGGTGAGAGGCAACCTTGTCTTTCTTTGAGGTTGTTGTGTGGATGACTAAATTGCGGAAGGAATTGACCAAGCTTTCGGCATGTTGTGCATTCTCAAGGAATGATCGCGATAGTACAACACTTGGAGAGTTAGTGCATAGGAGAATGACTAAGAGGTCAAAGTACGGATGCTAGTAGGTTCAGAGTGCAACACTTAGACATTGTGGAGGATCTCCTTGACGAAGATTGGATGATGGCAACAATAGTGAGGCAAGAGTGGACACTTGCCTTAGTCTTTGGAGTTGAATGAAGTGATAAAGATGCAGATAGAAAAGACTAAGTTCAGGCATGAGGAAGCACATTCTCATGAGTTGGGCATGATGATTAGACTAGCTATCCCATCAATCCAAGGCAAGGGAGATATTAGTGTACAAAGACATGGCATAGATGATTAAAGTATGGACGCAATAGTGAGTTCATGCGAGTTCAACACTTAGGCATTTTTCATGAGGTTGTAGTAGCAGTTGAGGAAACAACAATAGCAGAGCAAAGCATGATTGTTACAGCAAGACACTGGAAACTTGGACATTGTGGACAGAGTTGTGGAAGAGGCGTCTTTCCATTGTGGAGGACATATTGGTCGCACGAAACTTTGGACAGAAGGCAATGTGGATGGTTACACAAGTTGCGGAGGATTATAGTGCGAGTAGGAAACTTAGGGTTAGCAATAGCCATTTAAGTTTCTGATTTAGAGATTTAGGGATTTAGCAATTTAGGTTAGCAATCTATCTCACTAAATTTAAACCCTTACTAATAAAGTATGGATCAATAAACAATATTATTGTTTGTATTCTTTACTACTTTTAGTTGTAGCATTGTTTATATTCTTTAATGCTATTGTTAGATTCGATCCATTGTTATATGCTATTGCTATATTCTTTAATGCTATTGTTATATTATATCTTCTTTAATGCATTGTTTACTTTTAACAGTAGCATTGTTTATATTCTTTAATGCTACTGCTATATTTTTAATAGTGGCATTGTTTATGTTTGAGTGAAAAAAAATATTTAATTTGGTTTAGTAGAGGGAAAAATATTTTATTAGATTATGTCTTTGAGTGAAATGAATTCTATTTTATTAGATTATGTCTTTGAGTGAAATGAATTCTTTAAATTGGTTTAGTAGAGGGAAAAATATTTTATTAGTTCCCTATTAAAAAGCATGCGATCGAATTCCATATGTAAATGCATGTGGACGTAATCAACATAGATTTAAATTACTATGCATTCCAAATTATTATAGGGTTATGCCATATGATTGACACTTATATCATGAAGTGTAAGGAACATATGATTGACACTTATATCATGAAGTGTAAGGAAAATCATTGGAGTATTTTTTTAAATCTAATTATAATTGTCACAAAAGTTATTGTTATTGGCTTGCTCATAAAGCTTCACAAACTCTTATGACTTCATCAAGATCAATGGACATGACAAAATACACAATTCTACTTTGAATTCTCAGAATTTAATCAATTGAAAATATAAATAGTTGTTGTTTATTGATAATTTTAAATTCCCAAGCCATAAAGCTCTGTATATGGTTCATTCGGAATATTTTGTTCCTTTTCTGTTAGAATAAACCCCATGTTCACCTGGATTCAACTTCGACCATGCTAATATCCATTTGCTACAGGTGCAACACACTTATGAGAAATAAAGCGACAAGTGTGTACAGTGTATCAGCTATGATCACTCTACACTTCTACGTTTAGCAAAACCGATAAACTTAAAATGAAAAAGAACAAGAGTATATAAATAGTCATTAGAGAAAGGAATTTGGCATGAGAGCTTAATAATAGTCAATAACTAACTTGGTAACTTGAATTATAGTAAAACCCACAAACTTAAAATGAAAAAGGAACAATAGTATAGAAATACTCATTAGCCAAAGTAATTTGGCATGCGAGCTTAATGGAAATAAAGAATTAACGAAGGCACATTGCAAGCTATGATTAACCAATGAGTAGTAAGAGCAATGGTAACCGATTTGTTTGATTTAACTTAAGTTTTATCAACTTTGCTTAATTTCATAGACTATATACATACCCTACCTCCTCTTAATTTGAATTTGTGTCATTTTAGGAGGAAACACATGTTCTTAACCATTAGGCCCATTGTTGTATGCATATATGTATGTTTTCTTCTGTTTATATATGCTATTTATTGTTTATATGCTTCTATTATATCTTCATAAATAATGTCTCTATTATATGTAATTCTTTAAGTAGGTACATCATCTATTTATGGGATGTTTTTTAAAATTATTGGGGTTTTAATAAAAATAATGGGGTTTTAAATATAGTTTATATGTAGATCATAACATATAATGGTTAGATTTACTTCATTTTTTCCTCAATTATTTTAATTGTTTTACAATATTGATGGTTTTATTCATGTTTCTATTTATTTAAGGTTCTATGTTTCAGATTTCATTAAATACTAGTTCTATTCACTATGCTCGTATTTTTTCATTACTAGGCAACTTCGTCATATGGTTATGGATCCTAAATTTTGGAGTTGTTTTCCATTTCAAATTTTGGACTTGATATTTTTTTGGCTCCCTTTCTTAGTATTGACAAGATTTACAATGGTTTGTAAAAACCCCTTCTTTTCTTGCTCAATGCCATCGAGTTTCTAGCAATGAGTTTGGTTTTTTTATTCCTTTTCTCCACGGTGAAGAAAGTTACTTCTTAGGAGCAAAACTTAATCAAACTACTTGCATATCTCGTTTTCTTATCCCATTTATAGATTCCATACACACAATTGAATGTACTGTTGGATCCATGATTTTGTTATCTTTACCAACAGGATGCTCTCGTGCAAAGAATTATTTTGTGATGAATCCATTTACCAAGGAATTTAAAAATATGAGATCTATATGGGTTGGAGACTATGGTGTCTTTACACTATCAGTGAAAATAAGTGCTAGAAAATATACACCGATCGATGCCATTAATTTTAAAAGGTAGAAAATGGCATCGATCAACGTATATCAACCACTTTTACTTAAATGTGGTTGTTGCTAGTAGGTACGCTCTCTCTATACTTCTCCCTCTCCCTAGAACGTTATAAGTATTTGCGAGAATGCCCATGCCACACAATGCACAAACTATATTCATTCATTCATGTACCACGTTTTATTTTAGTTTCAAACATCTCGTCGTCTCTCTTCTTTTCCTTTTCTCTGCTCTTTATGCTTTTCTCTTCAAGATGATAAAAAATTCTTGTTGGAATTCAAATCTCTTATTGCCAATGATCCTAAGAATTCCATGGCTAATTGGAGTCCTTCAAATCCATTATACAATTGGAATGGTATTACCTTCACCCACCATCATCATATGGATAGAGTAATCAACCTCAACCTCATTGCCATGGATTTGCAAGGCCCCATTTTTTATTCTCTAGGCAATTTGTCATTTCTCCACATGATCTATCTTTCACACAATGCGCTCCACGGTGATATCCTGCCTCAATTGGGACACCTTCTTCATTTGAGAGAACTTTAGTTGTGTTCCAATCAATTGGAAGGAAGCATTCCAGGTAACCTTTCGAGTTTCCTTATTTTAGTTATTCTTGATGTCACATTTAACAATGTGATTGGAAATATCCCCATGCAATTGGGTCTGCTTACTAATTTACAACTGCTTTACCTTCAATTCAATGAATTTTGTAGTAGCATTCCTACTTCTTTGTCAAACATCTCCTATTGGATTGACTTGTACATTTCCAAAAATAAATTAACAAGGCGCATCCCCTTGGATTTGGGTGTCAAGCTAAGCAACTTGAGGGTATTCACTTTATGGGACAATTATCTTAGTGGAAGGATACTAAATTCTATTGGAAATTGTTCCAAAATCACATTAATTTCTTTAAATGACAACCATTTAGATGGGAGTGTTCCACTAGAGCTAAGTAACCTATCCCTTCTTGAAAGTCTAAGGTTGCAAAGTAATCGACTTTAGACTTTGGGTGCTACCAACATGCCCTTTATTAGAGGTCTTATCAATATTTCTCATATACACTTATTGAACTTGGACAATAATAAAATAATAAACTAGGTGGTATTTTTCTATTTACCATAGGAAAAATTTCTACCAATCTATCTATCTTAAAATTATCAACCAACATGATATAAGGTAACATCCCTTCATAGATTGGTAATCTTAGCAATGTCACCTTTTTGAATTTAAGGGGAAATCTTTTGAATGGTATCATTCCATCATTACAAAGATTTGGAAAATAGATAGATTGAATTTTGGAAATAATAGATTCGAAGGAAACATCCCCAAATACTTTAAACTATTAAAACATCTCGATCTCTTAGACCTTAGTATAAATATGCTTTCTAGAAGAATTCCCAATTCCTTCTTCTACCTTAAGCAACTATCAATGCTTTATCTTCATCACAACTAGTTATTAGATAAGATCCCTGCAAATTTAGGAGATTGCTCGAATTTGGAATTGCTTGACTTGTGTCACAATAGGCTCCATGGAAGCATACCATAAGAAATTTCTAGTCTTTCTAATCTACAAATGTATTTGAATCTTTCATGGAATTTACTAGAAGGCTAATTTCCTATAGAGATTAGTAAGATTGTAATGGCTCTAACTATAGAAATTTATGCCAATCATTTGACTGGGATTATTCTAGTTGTTCTTGGAAATTTCATTGCACTATAATCACTGAATTTATCTCAAAATACCGTCCAATATTCTATTCCATATTGGCTTGGAAATTTACTTAATCTCATGGTCCTAGATCTCTCTTCAAATTACCTATCAGGTACAATGCCAATTGCTCTCAAAGCATTGAAAATGATTTAGTGTTTAAATTTATCTTTTAACAAGCTCACAAGTGAAATATCAAAAGGAGAATTTTCTACAAATAAAACCATATCCTTAATTGGAAATCCCGGTCTTTGTGGACTATTATCATAGGATTTGTACCTGCGCAAATCCCTCCACATGATACCAATATTGTGTAACAATTGGAAGTTTCTACCATTGTCACCTAAGTAGACACTTCCCTCATTTTAGTTATGGAAGAAGTTCCAACACAAGGGAGCCTTAGCTGGTGACCTCAAGGGATCAAATCGAAAGATTAGTCGAGCCTATAACCCCCTATCTTGGTCACCTAAATGTTAGGTCTAGGTCTAGAAAAGGCGAGAATGGTAACAAAGTAATTGGTTCACCTGTACGAGAAAATAAACAATCTGAAGCATAATATAGACAATTGCCAAGTCATAGAATTCATTAAGACCTCCAGGGATCAAATAGCAAGATTGGTCGAGTCTACAACCCCTTATCTTGGTGACCTAAATGTTAGGTCTAGGTCTAAGAGAGGTGAGAAAGGTAACAAAGTAATTGGTTGACATGTACGAGAAAATAAACAATCTGAAGCATAATATAGACAATTACCAAGTCATAGAAGTCATTAATAACCTCTCAGACACTAGATAATCAATAAATTCAATGGTTGTTTCAAAATTATAGAATTAAATAATATATAACAACAATTAATGTTTTGCAACAACAATACTAAAAAGTACTGGGAAGTATGGAAATTGAGCATAGAAATTAATCCTTCAACATGTACAATAATATCCAATTCCTAGACTATTATTATAGACAATTACCAAGTCATAGAAGTCATTAATAACCTCTGAGACACTAGATAATCAATAAATTCAACGGTTGTTTCAAAATTATATAAGTAAATAATATATAACAACAATTAATGTTTTGCAACAACAATACTAAAAAGTATTGGGAAGTATGGAAATTGAGCATAGAAATTAATCTTTCAACATGTACAATAATATCCAATTCCTAGACTATTATTATGAGTAATTTTAGCCACGGTTTCAAGTATGTATACAACAATTAAAGTAAATCGTAGTGGTAGTAGAATTTTTTTATAACAACAACAATAAACATCATTTGTTTGCTAAAATTAGAGTTAGTAGGGTTAGTCAAATCACTTTGATAGAGAGAATGATAATTCTAAAGGTACTTAACACTTAAAAAAAAAATCTGAAATTGTTATTTATTAGTTATAGCTAGGTTTCTTCACAAAACTAAAATCACACAAAAGAAATAAACCGAGGAACAATGAAGAAGATAAAAACAATAATAACACATGAGAGACACAAATATTTTTGGGTAAAATAACCCCTGGAAAAATCCGATGTGGTAAAACCAGTTTTTCAGTTTGTGGATTTTATTATGCAACAAAAAATTGTAGACATCTCTTACAGATCAGATAGATCTACACAAATTACTGAGTGAAACCCCCAAAAGAATTCTTCTCAAGACTTGTATGACCCTCTCTCAATCCAACAAACCAAGAAAGAAACCTAGAAGAACCAAAATCACAAGCCTCTGCGAAAATCATATGGACCTCTGTGTCACCTCTACATCACATGTACGACTTTCATTAAGATATGAAGTACGACCTATGAAAATCGTTGAGATGCAAGTCGATCCACCTATAAAAACTCTCCTTTAAGCTCATGTACCAATCTAGTGCGCGGTCTCTTAGCATAATAGCTAATTGTGCAAGTTTTGTATCCTCATATGTGATCTATTTTGCTTCCCATATCTTGTCACAGATAAACAAGTGCTTCTCAGGGTCCTCAGATGCCTCTCCTTTGAATTCCGGTAACCTGATGGTGCAATCATGTCCTGCCATCCTGAATGATGAGCTACTACCTTCGCGCGTTGTAGATACTTGACTACTACTTCCTGAACTAACTCATCTAGTTGTTGCTCCTTGACTAGATGTACTTCCTGATGTCTTCCTTCCACTAAAATTCGGTTGTCTAAATGGTGGTGTTCTTATTGGTGTATTGGTCGCACATGGGTTTATGGGTTCCACACTGACACGAACATGGATGAGAGTTTTGCCTTCAGTTTCTTCCCTTGGACCACTTGTCTTCCTTTCATATGTTGTGCATAGGATTTCCTCAATCTTCTCCACAACACGGAGATCCTGTACATCTTCTTCATCACTTGCCAAGCCCTCTCTCTTAGTTATGGCTCTCTTCTTATTATTCATCTTATATTGGTAGGGTGCTCCACTGCACGTCTTTCCAGTTGTTTCCATTATCTGCTTGATCTGATCTTCCTCCATCATGATCGGGCCCAAGGCCTCCTTCTTTCCCTTCTCCATTTATCCTTCCATTCTTCCAGCTGTAGTCAGTGCTTCCCCCCTTCCCCCATGCACGCGGGGAAGTTTAGTTGTGTGATGCCATTATCATTACTTCTTTGTTATACAGTAAAATATTGATGGAAGTATACAATGATCTGGTATACCTACCTTTAGGTCCTCTCATAAACTCTTTCTCTATTGCATTGCAAGACTTCACTGTATCTATTGCAAATTCTGTGATAAAGCCTGCAACAATACTGTCTAGCCAGAAATCCATTTCCCGCGTGAATTTGTTGTCTACTTGTTGTAACTGTGCGATCTGTATAGGGTTCCACTTGATATGTCTGACTCGATTTGTGGGATTATTATCTTTCAGCCTCAACAACCACTCCTGCAATACATGCGGGAAATTACATAAAAATACTTCATGCAAGTTGCTAAATATGTACTTATCTAGATATTTGTGCGGTGTTATTTTACGATTTCTGTTTTCTTTCTGCACAAAATCCAACTCCTTTGTCTTCAACCAACTTTCAATCTCTGGCTTCGTTGGATTCCATGGTCTAAACATCCCCCTCTATTTCATCATTTTCTGTGCGATTCTTTCGTGGATCCCTCTCACTCAATCCCATGCAGTTTCAACTGGCAACATAACCATTTGTTGGTTACTTCTCTCTTGCTACCATTCTTGGGTTGACTCGGGTTCATATCTACTATGGTTTCCAACAAAACCCTCTAAAACTATAGACCCCCCTGAAAAACCAAAAGGCAATGCAGTATACGAGGTGCACTGCACAGTCTCACCCGATATAGTTCTTATGGGTGGTTGCAATGCTCAGGTGCTTGCAGCCTGGGAATGAGTGGGGATTTGGAATTGAACCTTGTGATCTTTATTTAATTATTATAACATCCATCTATGCTGAGTACTATGTCATTCTTATTCATGCATGTAAAGTAGTTGGATCTAGTTACTTCATCAAACAATCATCTAAGATCTAATCATTAACAACAAAGATATAGCAATGAATCATTCACATAACACATGAGCTACTGCGGTTCACCCCCTCCTGGGATATGTCCATAAAGATTTGGATTTAGGGCTATTTATTATTGTTTTGTCATCTATGGTGTCCCGTGCAATACAATTCTCCCTCAGTTGGGTCAAGATCTTTAATGAGGTGGACTAGATCACACCAGGCTCCTCAACCTATGATCTAACCCTCAAGATATACCTTCTTTGCTTTCTTCAACTCAACAACTTACAAAACAACCTCGGATTTTACAGTCATTCTTACATTCTGGAATTACAATCACACCAAAACCTATCCAACTCTTCGAACCAACCCCCAACCTAGACTCCTAGGTAGCTCTTTATACTTATTTTTGGCTTATCAAGCATTACATCCTCTTACCAAAACCCTAACCCTAGCATAATTCGGTCTTCTTGCATGTGCACCTCGCATGGTTTCCTCCTTTGCATGCACTTTCCTTTGCATGTGTTTCTTTTTCTTCCAGTTGTATTTTCCTTATTTGTGCTTTATTCTCCAAAATTAGTTTTTCCCCAAAATGGGTCTGCGCCCAACAATAATTGACATCACATTTTATTAATTAAAACTTAAAAATACATTTCACATATATATCGCTTGTTCATAACCACAGATTATATCTACATTAAACATTAATTAAATTGAGGATTATAATGAAGACATTACATTAGTTTAACTCTTGGATTAGGGAGTTTAATCAAAATTGGAGGGTGTTGACTAATGTCCCTGGAGGATCAAGATTTGAGGTAGAGGAAAAGTCTATAGCCTATAGGAGGGGGAAGAGGGTGATATTGTTGATGAGTATCTCGACATATGCAATGATTTTAATGATGTATAGTTTATTTAATGTAGCATGGTGTTTTTGTACTCTAGAGGCCATTTCAAGCCTCTTAGTTTATGTATTTTGGTTTAGATATGGATTGCACTTGATAATATTTTTGTTATTTTCACCCTTGTTGTATACATGAGAAAACTTTACATATTTGTGTCTAATGGTTTGGATTCACATGGATATACACGAGTGTATATTTTTTAATCAAAATTTGAATATTTTATGTATTTTTTGGTTGTCCAGTTTTTTTTTTTTAAGATATTGTAGTGGTCGGCTCTATTCTAATAACATTGGTGCATGTGAATGTTAAGCTCCATCATGACAATTAAACTAGTGCCAACAGTTTTGTTGTCTACAAGAAGATTCTAAATGTAGATTATTTTTCATATAACCTACCTATTGGCTAGGGGTTCGGTCAAGCATGTAGGGGTCTAGTCTTCTTCAATTCTCAACCAAAAGTGTCAAAATGCACTTTAGTCAAGATTTTCTATTTTTCTATAATACACAAACTCTCGGCTAATATTTTGATAGATTCTAAACTGAAAGTGAGGAATATCCTTGGTCTAGAATTTGGGCAGAGAATCTAAACTCTCAATCGAGAGTTTTTAATTCTTGACTCGATTTCAATTTCTCATCTAAGAAAATGAACTCTCGACTAAGAAAAGTACTTTTCTATCAAAGCACTCAACCAAGAAATTTTTAGACCAAGATAAACTCAGCAAACTCTTGCACAAGATATTCCTAAACTCTTGGCCAAGATCGAAAGATTATAATATTCTCAAACAAGATAATTTGTTGAATTTTTCTCAGTGGAAAAACTAAAATTTTCAATCTCACATTATGCCTCATTCCAAAAAGTGTTACTCACCTTCACGTTTTCACCCTTGGGTATTAGACTCTATATGCATAAGCTATTTTATATGTATACTAATGCTTATAATATTTGTAATGGGCACAATAGCTGCTACATTGGATAAATTGCAGCGATAGAAGTTTAGAAGTGGAATTTTTGAGCTTTGTCGAAACAGTTTTCAATTTTAAGAATATACAATGAACCTTTTTAGTTTGGCCACTATAACTAGACTATCCCTATCTTCCACAGTTTGCGTTACACCGGGTTGGTCAGCCCAGTCAAAGGGACCAACGCTATCCCACTTAAAAATTGCAAGAGCGGACATTGCACACAAAACACACATATATCTGTTTATATTAATCCATCAAACAAAGGTTACATAAGGTTACATATAAGAAAACATCTCCAACTAGATCTATATCTACAGAAATTGGATCTAAGTAGCTAAAAATAGCTAACTAAGAAACTCACAACAAACCCAATCTAGTTGTAATCATTATCTCTAACACCCTCCCTTAATGCTTACATCACAAATTCGATGCTAAAATCACAGATTACAATACTGAAATTAAAACACATATATTTGTCTCCTTTGGTTTTCAACATCACTTCTATCCACTTGGAAATCTCATGAACTATGTTCTTTCTTCACCACGTCTTCGAGCTTCCCACTTGATCCATTTAAGACACAACCACTTCTGACCATCAATGACACATTTGTAATGACTATTCTACTATTCATTCTACGAACATGCTTCCATTTATTGAAAGACATGGCCTTCCGATGTATTCACCAGTTATATAGGAAAGCAATTTGTTCTATATTATTTGTTCATTCGCCAATTTAAATTATGTTACTATGTTCTATAAATTTGGTTCTTGATAATTCATGACAAATAAAATAAATATAATAAAATCATAATAATATTCTCAAACAAACTCGTTGAACTATTATTGCCACGATTTCTAAATAGATCTACCACACTGACCATGGAGAAAATGAAACTGGATATTGAAACACTTAAGAAACAAGAATGTAAACCGACTCCTCAGGCGACACATCACCTAGAGGGCAGGAAAGCAAAACCACTCTTTGTTCAATGAATCAATGAGAATTACAACATATATATATGATGACATATAGTTTAGAATGGTTGGAGCCAACCTCAACTAATCACCGCAATTAATTCTCCTTTATTTTTAAGTCTCCCCTTTAATGGAGAAATGGATTGTCTACAATACAATTGCCTAACATAAGTAACA
The DNA here is from genome assembly GCA_000966675.3 of Picea glauca. Classification (NCBI taxonomy): domain Eukaryota; kingdom Viridiplantae; phylum Streptophyta; class Pinopsida; order Pinales; family Pinaceae; genus Picea; species Picea glauca. Next base: position 40,112 of record JZKD02S1687407.1, read on the forward strand.
TGCTTGTTGGTCTGAGTCTCAGCAAGGATTGACTCTAACAATTTCATTTTGACCTTTCTTGTTGTTAGATAGTGATGGAGATGGAGCTTCTTCCTTGGCTTGATGCTCCAAATATGCTTCATCTTGACTCTATTATGCTCTAGTTTCCTCTTGGCTTTGTTCTTCTTCATTTTGGAACTTGGCCGCTGATCCGGATTTATGTAGGAACACAATGAAATACAGAAATACACATAAACGCAGAGATGCCGTGGAAATAAGACTTTATTTCATTAATCACAAATGACTGAAATATGCTTACAGACAGAATGGAAATAAACTAGCTAGGGCGCTGGTAGCTTATCTCTGAGAAGAGATGTGTCTGC
>JZKD02S1687407.1:44952-58831 GCA_000966675.3 Picea glauca
AAAATGGCCCCGAAAGTTAAAACCTGCTAAAAATAGTAAATTGCCAAAATTGCCAGAAAACTGTTTTGAGCCAGTCGGAAAAGGTGGGTGGCCACCAATATCCACCTGGATCAGCCGCTAACTATTGTTCTTTGTCCTCAACACTTCTATAGGTTCTTGGAAGTGTTTTTCTTTAATGCTTGCAAATTTTTCCAACTTCTCATAAGTGGGTTGCTTCACTTTCTAGATACAATCATCAATGTCTTGCTCAATGGAATGTTGCAACATCAATTCATAATAATACTTGATTTCTTATGGGCTCCACACCATAAAAATTGACTCAATATTTTATTTATCAATATCTTCATTTTTTCCCATGTTTTCTTTCTTCATAAGAGAGCTTTCCTTTCTTCTTCTTTCTTCCTTGCCTCTGATGCCGCATAATAATCTTCATTTTTAGCTTCAACTACTATCACAATTGGTTGTTTCATGTCTTCAACCTCTTTACTAGGGTCTATCAGATTGTGTTACACTTGGTTTGTATATGCAAATGAGTTTTTCTTCTCACCAAACAATAGCTCATCAATAAGATGTTTCTCATGCATCAGAATTGACCACTCTTCATGAGATAAATAGTTTTCATCAAATTTAGCTAAATTTACCAAAGATTCACAAAAGGGTTCATCAACAATTACACATTCATCTCCATCATCAATCTAATTTGAATTCACCACATCACTAAATATTGTTTCATAGGGAATTTTCTTACTATAAAATGTGACTTTACTGTCATACACACTTTCTTCATTAATCATTGCAATTTCAATGATGTCATTTTCAATCTCTGTTCCAATTACGAGATTGTCAACACAATCACCATTTTCAACAATAATATCATCATGAACTTCAACATTCTCACTCCATTTATTCATTTCAAGAATATCCCAAAATATTTTTGCACTAGATATTTCACCAAATTCATGCAAACAAAATGTTTTCATCCATTGCTGATATAATAAGTTGTAATTCTATTGCACCTCTTCTCTTATCATATAAATTGACACAACTTTCATAATCATAATGCAATAAATCTACTAACCATAGTAATTTTTTCATTTCAATTTCCCAAAATTCATAATTTATACCCAAAAAGAATGACAAATTTGACATCAATATTTTATATCAAATTCTTCATTGATTTCTTGATCAACCCATTTATCCCAATCAACTTTTAAATATATGGTGTCTTTCCTTCACCCTTCAAGAACCTTTTCCACCACCCCTTTTCTGGTTTCTCAACAACACACACAATTTTCCTCGAGCCAACATTAATCTTGCTTGCCTTTACATTTACTTTATTGTAAAGTTCCAAGTTCAGTTCAAATGGAGTCTCTTGGGATCCAGCAGTAGTTGAAAAGGTTAGTTTCCCTTCATGTTGAAGTTCTACATCGGCATTTTTCCCTTAAGGTAGAAGTTCTACATCAACATTTTTAGCATCGATCAACATTTTTAGCATCGGGCAATAATATAGTAATATAGATCCTGTCAGTCCTCTGGTCCCACTTGACCTCGGGATGGCAACTCATTTTGGCCTTCTAAATGGTATTTTGTTGCCTTCTAAACGATCCCTACAGCCAGGAAACATCGACGAGGATTTTGTTTCTCAGTTACTTCCTTACCCTTCTTCTCCTAAACCCTCATCACTCTCCTCTGGGCACTTTCCTTTGCGCGAGACAACCTCGAGCGGCTCTCATGAATCGATTTTACTTGAAGCGGCTCCCGGAGGCTATTTTCTGCGTTCTTCACTGCGCACGAAATGACCAGAAACGCTAATCAACAACCAGACTTTTCTCTGGATTTGCCTCTTCACGGCTTTCCTCTCCACGGGTTAACACAAACACGAAGTTGTTTTCAAACCTCCGGGATCCTGGAAATTCTGAGAAGCACAGGCTACACCTCGCTCGCCATGCAAATCTCGGCTTTCTCGCTCGTCTTAACAGGGTGGAACGACTCCGTCACTCTCTTCGCTCCCAGAGGACTGACACTTGACTGATTCTCTACTTCAAAAACATACCATCCTCAGCACTGATCCCTCGATGATCTGCTCACACGCCGGTGCTCCACGCTCAACGCCACGATGTTCCACACCCTCTCAGACAATCTGTGATACAACAAATTCGGCTGGCAGCTCCTCTCGAATCTAGAGCAGACAACGATCTAATTCAGAGCAAATTCGCAGGACAGCGATCAGCCTCCTCTTCAAGACTCTCCACTCGGGATCCTCCACACTTCTCACCTCCCAACAACACCACGCAACGATCCTCGGCTCAGCACGAATCACCAGCAGGGAGGCTCCGAAATGTTCCTGAGCGGATTTGTTGAGCAGCCTCTCCACAGACTTCCAAGTAGTGTATAGAGAGATCGGCTCTCTCCTTCTATCTCGCAGACCAAGCGATCCGCCTCCCCACGATCCGCCTCCTCATGATACGCCCTCTCCTTCTCGGCAAGAATGCTCTCTCCTTCTCGGCTCTGATCTGTTCTATCGAAGGGTTGTTCTGAGAGTGATCAGCACCAGGCGGTTCTGGTTCCTTCTGTTCGTCTCAATCTATGGGATTTTCATCTGCTCGCTGTGGAAAACTGTGAGATCCGTGCTCAAATGGCAGTCGAGTCTCCAGGAGCAGCCGGGCGTGGGGTGGGACATAGAGCAACCGACAATGTCCCACCCCACGCCCGGCTGCTCCTGGCGACCCACGCACATTAACGGAATGCGTTGATCATCTTTCACTCCTACGGCCTAGCATTTTACTTTGATGAAAAGCTCTGAAGAATTATCCGTGCAGCAACTTGGACGGAGGGTACTCATGGTTTGAAGCACACAACTACAGCTTCATACACACTCCACGCGGACTCTCTCTTCTCACACAGATCGATAGAGGGCCCAATAACTTTCATATGTGTCGTTGCTTCATGGTATCAAGCAAAAAGCAGTGTCATACTGTTGTTAACACTGAGAGTCACCTTCATATTGCAAGAGCTACCCATCAATATGTTTGTGGAGGTAGGTTTATGAATGGAGGTCAAATGGACAAAGCTTAGTACAAGAATGTTTTAACATAGAACTGGACAAGCAATGCATAGGGAAATGAGGTCTTCATTAACTTCAGTCAATGGTTTAAGGTTAAAAGTGAGAAGGGGGAAGACTTAGTGAAAAAGGTGGACAAGTCTACCATGAGCATCTGGCCTTCAAGCAACTTGGTGAAAAAAAACTCAGGCACAAGAGCACTCTTGAACTCAAGTTTTAAACACTGAAATATATCACAGCAACATAATAATCAAACCTCCATTACCATGAAACTACAACAACTTGTTTGGATCTTCTATGAATGAGCATTTCAACATAAGAGGAAACAAGGCAACAAAGAAAATATTGAAACAGGTCACAACAACATTATAATCAAACCTACATTACAATACAACTACAACCCTTGTTTGGATCCTCCATGCACGCGTGTTTCAACACAGATTAAACAAGATGATGAAAGAAGCTGACTTCTATTAATGAGAAAGTCTCAAGTCTCATACATAACCATAGAACAGTTGTGGTATCAAAATTTTACAAAATAGGGAGCTCTTCTCAACCATTCGACAACCATAACAAAATCTTGAACTGATCTATTTATACTTAGATCAGTGAACAACGCTAGGAGAGTCATCTGGCCATCCCATCCAAAGCTTTCGTCTGTGCATCCTTCTGTCATATTTTGCGTGTTTCCTCCTGTCGGATGCAAGATCGGATAATATATGGACCTGTAAAAAGAAACTGTTCATCGTGGTACCTTGGGTTGACAGTTCTGTCTCATCGGCCATAGCTTCCCTGATTTCTATTTATGGACTGAGTTGAGGTTTCAACTACTGATCCTTTTTTTCATTAACTAGATCCTTCTCAAGATTGGAGCACGGCTGGATGACTAGCGGACGACCACCTGTCATTGTTGGATAAGACATCATATGCACACGTGATTTCAGGGTCGTCGAAAGCGGTTTGAACCTACATTGCTTTCAGGCCCGAAATGCACCCTCTTCTGCCACGTAGCCTCCCCACAATATTGTGGTTTGGATTTCAGCCCGCCTTTGCATTTTAACACTCGCGCAGCTTGTGGCACCGAAATGATTGGCGGTCGTTGATCTGATCGCGATTTGTGATCTGGGTGCGCCGGATATTTTAGCGCCCCCGCCAAATCTTTATCTGCCTGCCAACTATGGAATCCTTCCAACTTCTCTTAGAGATAGTGCCAAATCGAAATGAACCATGAATGTTTGCCGCTACAACCTGTACTTGCTCACTCGCCTGCTTTCATTGCTGTCACTCGTGACTATGGACAATTTTATGTGATAACATTTGGCTCCATAGGGGATGGCATGCTCCCTATGAGCTGCAAAGAACGCACAGTTCCAGTGCCTTAGCCTTTGGGTCATGGAGTCTCTTATCCAAACAGAAAATAAAAATAAAGTGGTAATTACAATGGTGGAAATCCAATCATGGCTTAAGCAAAATATTTTTTTAAAAAGTGTCCATTGATAGGGCCACCAAAAACTTCAGAGTCCTCCAAGCTCTGCAACTTATAGGTGTTATTTGAAAATACCTTAGAAATCTTGAAAGGACCAATCCATAAGGATTCAAATTTACCATGTTTTCCTTTGTCTTGCTTGGGTGCATCCCACTTGAGCACCAGATCCCCCAGCTTAAAATCTTCCTTGCTTGGTCTCTTGTCAAAGGCTTGTTTTATTTTCTGCTGGCGATCCTGAGATTTATTGAGTAGCTTCTCTCTAGCCTACTGTACTTCTACCAGCTTTTGTATCCTCCTGACCATATCATCAGGTTCTCCTTGGTAGTCCTGGAGGAATTTTTCCACAGGTAAGGCAAGATGAGTAGGAAAAATAGCCTCAACCCCATATACAAGCTGAAAAGGGGAAACACCGAGTGATCTCTTTGTTGTAACTCTGTCAGCCCATAATACAAATTTTAGCTTTGAGTCCCATGCTTTCTTATTGTCTTCTAACAATTTCCTGATGATCTTTATGAGGCTCTTGTTAGAGGACTCTGCTAAACCATTTCCTTGGGGGTAGTAAGGAGTAGAATGTATTACTGTAATCCCATACAGATCACAAAACTTGATTAATGGTTCAACTTTGAAGGAGACAACATTGTCAGTAACAATCTTGCTTGGACAACCAAATCTGAACATGATATCTTCAAGGAAGCTAATGATTACCCTGTGGGAGACACTCCTTGTAGGGATGGTTTTTATCCATTTGGTAAAATAATCATTGGCAGTCAAAATCCATCTGTGCTGACCACTTGAGGCTGGGTGGATTTCCCCAATGAAGTCAAGACCCGACTGTTGGAAAGGTCCTGAAACCACTACAAGTTTCAAAGGCAAAGATTTGAGTTGTTGCTTTCCAGAAAATTTTTGACATTTGACACAAGCTCTAATCTTTGCAAAAGCATTAGTAAAAAGGCTAGGCCATAAATATCCATCTTTGAGGATCTTATAAACTGCGGTCCTCCAAAAATGATGCCCCCCACATAAGTTGTCATGGAAATCAGTTATGGCCCTTTGGGCCTCCTATGGGTCTAGACATCTGAACAGAACTCCTAGGGGATCCTTCCAATACAAGACCTAATCAATGAGACAATATTTGATTGCTTTGAGTTTCAAAGCTCCTAGCTTGTTCTTGTGCAAACCATCAGAAGGTCGCAACTTCTGCAGAAAATATATGATGTCTTTATACCAGGTGCATTCTGTCAAGTTGAGGCTGACATGAGAGTCTTTATCAACAATCTCAGCTTACTAATTTTCCAAGTTTACCTTCATGAAACGAACCCCCAAAGCCTTGCAGTTCGATTCAACCAACAACCTAGCTAAGCCTTGGCCTTTCACCAATTTAGTGGGATTTATTTCAAGGTCAAACTCTAGAATTCTAGCAATCCATTTGTTTCTCTTCCCATCTATATCAGGTTGGATCAATATCTCTTTCATTGAGGCTGAGGGGACATATGCAACATTCTTTGAATTTAGAACATAGATTCTGAAATCTTTGAGGGCTTTGACCAAAGCATGTGCCTTCTTCTCCATGATATCATATCTCATTTCTGCATCTCTCAAGGCTCTGCTGAAAAAGGAAATAGGCTGCTCTAACCCCTCTGTATTTTTCTGTAGCAAAACAACAGCCAATGTATCATATGAGGCAAAAGAAAATATCATAAATTCCTTAGAATAGTCAGGGCTGAATAGCACATGTGCTTCAGTCAAAGCCCTTTTGATTTGGTCAAAATAATTTTTGGACTCAGCAGTCCATTTCACCTCGATTCCTTTTCTAAGCATGGTTGTAATGTGCTTAACCAACTCAACGAAATTAGAGATGAACCTTCTTAGAAAATTGATTTTACCCAAGAAAGATTGAACCTCTTTCTTAGATCTGGGAAAAGATAAAGCTTAGATGGCCTCCACTCTGCTTGGATCAAATCTTACACTTGCTGACACAATATGCCCCAATAATTTACCCTCCTTCATAGCAAACAAATATTTATTAGGATTGAGGGAGAGACCAAACCTTCTGCATTTCAAGAAGACCTTCTTCAAATGATGACAATGATCTTTGTCATACTTTCAAAACACTGTAATGTCATCCAGATAAATGACTACAAATCTTTCTTTCTCTTCAATAAAAACAATGTTCATGGCTCTCTGGAAGGTTGCTCCTGCATTCATCAATCCAAAGGGAATTTTAGCATACATGAATGTGCCCCCAAGAGTATTTAAGGTTGTATTCCTTCTATCTTCAGGGAGGACAAAGATTTGATTGTAGCCAGAGAAGCCATCAATCATAGACATCCTAGACAAACCAGTCACTCTCTGCAAAATGTGCTCCATCTTTGGCAAGGGGTAGTTAAATTTTTTGAAGCTTTTGTTCAGATTCCTAAAATCAACACATAACCTGATTTCCCCATTTTTCTTCCTCATAGACACCAAGTTAGCCACCCATTCTGTATATCTCAATGGATTGATGATTTGGGCATCAAATATGTTTTTCACTTCTTTTTCCATAATAGGTAGTAGCATAAGATTTATTTGTCTGAGTTTCTGCCTAAAAGGCTTGGTCTCCTCTTTCAAAGGGATCTTATGTTCAATGATGATGGTGTCATATATTTTTAAATCTTCATATTTCCAGGAAAACACATCAACAAACTCCTTCAAAAGATTGACATACTTAGCCTTTTGTTCCTTTGACAAACTGCTAGATAATTTGGCATATTTTGGATCTCCCTATGTACCTAAATTGCGCTCAGTCACATCAGCATCTTCAGTTGCACCTTTAACCTTCAAAACAACATCATTTCTGTCAAACAATCTTTCCAAGGGGACAAGTCCTTTCAGAATATGGTTACTGGGTAATTAAACAATATGATGGTCAACAATTTTATTTAGAAAAATATCAGCATGAGGGATTTATTTAGTATCTTGATCTTGATCAATATGTAAGGCAAAAAATTCATCCACAGTCTCAAGAAATATCTTTATCTCAAGATCATCCTAAAAAACCTTCCAATGTTTGACATTGTTAGTAATAGAGGGTCTATACTTTACTTACACATCATACTTGAGTTTGGGGGGGAAATGAACCCTGAACTTACTTGTTGAAACAACCAATGAATCTTCCACAGTGTTCTCCTCTCTTGGAACAAATGAGATATTAAAATCCAAGAAGAAACTATCAACAAGATCCCAGACTTCATTTATGTAGGCCCTCAACCTGGGGTGCTTAGTTTGATACAAATTTTTGACTTGATGAACAATCAACTTAGCATCTCCAAACACTATTAGCTCTTCAACCTTCATGTCTTTAGTAGCCCTCAAACCCAAAACAAGAGCCTTGTATTCTGCCACATTGTTTGTTGTTTCAAATTCAAGCTTGTAAGATAGGGATATGGTCTCATGGGCGGGGGAAATGAAGACTACCCCAACACCAACACTCTCCCTAGAAGAGGCTCCATAAAAAAACATCTTCCAAACAAAGGTATTGGGAGGAGGATCTTCATAGGAGGTAATAGTTTTCTTTCTTATTTCAATAGGTGTTTGAGGAACATCAGTGAGTTGTAGCATACTGGTTCCTAAATCAATATCAATTGAAAAAATGGGGTGGTTGGTAGGATTTGCTTCATCACTGATAATGTAAGAAAATTTTGCTTCCCTATAAAGCCTTCTATGTTCCCCCCCAAACACAGGAATGGTGGCATATGAAAGATCCATTTGCAAAGTTCCCTCTAGTCTTTTGATCCAAGATCTAGACAAGAGCATCCCAAACTTAGAGGAAACATAAGCCACTACAATATCCATGACCACACCTTTCATTGGAAATTGGAACAAGGAGACAACCAGGTCATTAATAACCCCAAAACACTTCACCTTCCTCGAATCAAATAAGTATAGGTCATGGTATGTTTTTGTAACCTCCAACCCAAGCTCATCCATGATAGTCCTAGGCATGAGATTATGAGATGCCCCTGAATCCATCAAACAGTTGTGCAACACTTTATCATGAATGTTCAATGATGTATAGAAAGGAGGGGAAGAGTCATCCCTATCTTCTACCGAAGGCCCTAGTATGACAACTGGTTTTTCATCTTGGAGGTAGACTGAATCTGTGGGACAAGATGAAGCTTCAGGCTACAACATTTTGGAAATGTACCTTTTGAAATCCTCATTCTTAACTAGCTCCAAGAAAGGTACATGGATTTTAATCTTTTGAATCTCAGTCTCAAAGCTAAAAGAGAAGGGAGGCTTCAAAATCTCCTTAACTTCTGGGGTAGGCCTCTTAACCACAACCTGGGGGCTTTGTGCCTCCTTTTCTTTGTTGCTAGCTGCCAAACCCTTAGCAAGATTCTCTGCTCTAGTAGGCTGATCAGGAATGTCAGGCTTTCCCTCTTTCTTCTTGGACCTTAGGTTGTATCTATTTGGATTTCCACTGGTCCTTTCCCATTTTCTCAGCTCATTTAGTTGGCTACCCATGAGAGCCTTTTCATATGCAGATTGGGTTAAATGAGGAGATGAAGAGGTGTCACCAAGACAATGGATTTCAGGATCTGCATCTTCTTCCTCTCCTTCTTCATCAGTAACAAGGTTATTTTGGAGAGGGGCTTGGATTTTTTTATCATCCCTATCCCTATTTCTTTGATATCTTTGGATGATATGAGGGGCATTATTGGGTCTTCTGAAATTACCCCTATTATCAACATTTTGGGGATTCCTATAGCTCTGCTTTCCTTCAAATTTCAATTTCTTCATTTCTACAGAAAGTGATTTTACTAGCTTTGTTAACTCATCCACTTGAGGGTAGGCAGCAGAGGAATCATAGGTTGAAGCTTCAACCCTATCTTTTCTTTTGTCTCTATCGGCTTTACTTCTAAGTTTGTCAATTGCCAATATATTAGACTCTACTTTAAGGGTTGCATATTGCATATGATCTAAAGAGGTAGCTCTTATTTATCTCAATAGGAGACAAAACTCAGGGTAAAATGTGTTGGCATAAGTAATCTTGGTAGAGGTTTATGTAGGATTTATTTTAGTGGGAATCTTATTATATATCTTATTAAATATTTTTGAGAATTTTGAAACAAAATCCCCCTCTTTCCTCTTAAGTGACCCAAATTCTGTAATATAATAAAGAAAATATTTTTTATCCCCCCAATGCCTCAATAATGAATCATCTATGGCTTCAATCTCAGTAATAGATCTAGGATCCAAATCCCTAAACCATTTCCTAGCCTCTGGATCAAGGCTTTGTACAAAAACTCTCATCCACACATCTTCATTTTCAATGTTAATATTATCTGCATAACTATAAAAAGATGAAAGGTGTTCTTCTGTAGTTATGTCTTCCTCCCCTATGAACTTGGGCATGTACTTAAGGTAGTCGCTAATTGCGAGAGAATTCATAGGCTGTGGTAAAACAAGGGGGGCATATCTATCATCCACTATGGCATCCATCCTGTTTCTAGGAAGTTTAACACTTGCCATTGAGATGTGAACTATAGGAGAACGAGGGAGAGATGGAGTTATGACAGGTAGGACTGCAGCTGTGTTTCTAGGGGAAAGGGGAAACAATTGAGTGTTGGAGGAGGATGGTATAGGGTTCAAGGTAAAATAAGTTCCCCCCTCTTTAGATACAACGACTTTGATAGGAGGAGGAGTAGGAAAACCCAAAGTGGGAAAATCTTCTAAGCTCCTAGGTCTAAACAACTTTACAATATTAGGGGAAACAAGAGTTTCAAAACTTTCTCCTTCCAAATGAATACTAGAAGGGGGGATTTTAATAGGAAAGATTTCAAATCTAAACTTCTGGAAACTACAACAAATTGTATAAAAGGAGAATTAGATACAACTATTGGAGTTTTAAAAGAAGAATAATGTGAATTACCAAAATCACCTGGTACAACAGTTGAAATCCCTTCTTGAGAGGTATTTCCTTTCTTGATAATATTTTCTAGGTCAACATCAGGTGTTTCCAGAGGCAGTTGTGGAGTAGACCTCGTGTCTGCCTTTGGGAGCACAACTGAAATAGTGGAGTCGCCAGGTGCAAGTTTCAATCTTCAAGATATTGATTTTTGATGCACCTTCAGAATCAAAATTTCTTTGTCGTTCAATCCCATGGAAATGTATTCAATTCGTTCCCCAGCAACAACGCCAATAATGTTAGCACTGAGAGTCACCCTCAGATTGCAAGAGGATAAGCCCAGTACCCATCAATATGTTTATGGAGGTAGGTTTATGAATGGAGGTGAAATGGACAAAGATCAATACAAGAACGTTTTAACACAGAAACTGGACAAACAATGCAAAGGGAAATGAGGTCCTCATTAACTTCAGTCAGTAGTTTAAGGTTAAAATTGAGAAGGAGGAAGACTTAGTGAGAAAGGTGGGCAAGTCTACCATGAGCATCTGGCCTTCAAGCAGCTTGGTGAAGAAAAAATCAGGCACAAGAGCACTCTTGAAGTCAAGTTTCAAACACTGAAATATATCACATTAGCATAATAATCAAACCTCCATTACCATGCAACTAAAACAACTCATCTGGATATTCCATGCATGAGCATTTCAGCATAAGAGGAAACAAGGCAACAAAGAAAATACTGAAACAGGTCACAACAACATTATAATCAAATCTACATTACAATACAACTACAACCCTCATCTGGATCCTCCATGCACGAGTGTTTCATAACAGATTAAACAAGATGATGAAAGAAGATGACTTCTATTAATGAGAAAGTCTCAAGTCTCATACATAACGACATAACGGATCTGGTATCAAAACATTACAAAATAAGGAGCTATGCTGAACCATTAGACGACCATAACAAAATATTTAACTAATCTATTTATACTCATATCAGTGAACAATGATAGGAGATTCATCTGGCCATCCCATCCAAAGCTTTTTTCTGTGCATCCTTATGTTAGAATGTGTGTGTTTCCTCCTGTCAGATGCAAGATCAGATTAGTACGGGCCTGCAAAAATAAATCGTCCATCGTGGTACCTCGGGTTGATAGTTCTATCTCCTCAGCCATAGCTTCCAAGCTTCCTATTTATGGACTGAGTTGAGGTTTCAGCTACCGGTCCTTTTTTTCATTAACTGGATCCTCCTTAGGATTGGAGTGTAGTTGGACGACTAGCAGGCGACCACTTGTCGTTGTTACATAAAACATCATATTCATAGGTGATTTCGGGGCTGTTGAAAGTGGTTTGGACCTACACCGCTTTCGGGCCTGAAATGCACCCTCTTTCGCCACGTAGCCTCCCCGCAATACCGTGGTTTGGATTTCGGCCCGCCTTTGGATTTTAATGCCCACATAGCTTGTGGCACATAAATGATTGGCGACCATTGATTTGATCACAACGTGTGATCTGGGTGAGCTGGATATTTTAGCGCCCCCGCCAAAGCCTTATCCACCTGCCAACTATGGAATCCCTCCAACTGTGCTTGGAGATAGTGCCAAATCGAAATGAACTAGGGATTTTTACCACTGCAACCTACACTTGCCCACTCGCCTGCGTTCATAGCTGTCACTCGTGACTATGGACAATTTTATGCGATAACACCTGTCACTTCATAGTTTTGTCTGTTGAAAACATGCCAGCTAATTTCTATGCGGTTGCATGCACTAAATTTAGATTGTGCATGCATGCACACTACAGTGAATAGGTTATGTAAACATGTGATCTATTTATGATCAGTTCATGTAACTGTGTGATAGATGTTATATATACGAGCATACCCATAGAGATGTGGAGTGAAATTGTAACCTCCCCGACCATCAACCCCTGCCGGGTAACGCTACAAAAGAAACCTTAACTTTTCCTTTACTTCTCTGATACCATTTCCGTGACATTCTCTGCCTTAAACAATAGGCCAGACCATGCCACCGAGTAACCTTATGAAAATAATCACATATAAAACTTAACCGGAAGATAGAGATAACATCTAGTATTCACACTTATAAATATATATCTATCTAATGCAATTAAACATACGTCAATACTCTACTCATACACACATTCATGCAGAAGCAACATTAACACATACATGCAACATATATACACACACACACACACACACACACACATGCATTACTCATTAATTATAATGCAAATACAAATACACAACATACAACAAACACAAAATTGGTCCTTATATTTTAATACATGACCACTAACTGTGTGCAGACCTTCCGCGAACCTCCCAGCCTTATACCACGCTTCTCATCATGCTCAGCAGTGGGTCACTCCCGAGCTAAGACTAAACTCCACCGGGCAAGGGAATTCTAGGCTTGGCAAGGACAACAAGGAAGTTGCATAGAACAATAGGAAGGATCTTTTATCCTAGGAGCCACTTATGCCCACAACCCATAGACCCTCATTCCCCACATGCCTGCTCCACCCTATGAGAGTACACCTTCACTAATACAAGTCCATCGGCTACTACACCTCCCTTACCTTGTGCTTCAACAACAGGCTATACCAGAAGTCTTATAGTACTGTTGCTTCTACGGGACTCCCTTCTAGGAGAACTCACTTCCCAACAAACTCTCCCACCTAGGAGAGTTGCTCACAGGCTTGACAAACTGTTTCTTCAATTCATCTCCTAAGCAATACAAAAACAACACTCAGCTAACACATGGTGACGGAAACAAAAAAAAATGGGTATGGACACCGAAAGTGGCAAGAACCAACCGCTAAGACACAACATGGCTTAGGCGGATACAAATGCATTGAGATTCACAGGAGACACACAGGATAACTCAAGTACAACTGCAGGATTCCAAAAGTGCGTACTAGATACAAAGGTGATGATGATGGAGAACTGGTTCAATGCATGAATCCCTGGTCAATCGAGAGGGGTGACAAACTTCTAGAGAGTTGTAAAGACCATGAGGAAACTAGAAGATGGTCTAGATGCAAGGATGGGAAGCAACTCAATAATGGGAAGCAAACCCCCAATGAGATGGCTTTCCTAGCTATAAACTGCATGCGCCCAGGTTGACACATGTCTTCTTGAAGCTGCATGAGTTCCACTTAGCACTCGTTCCCCCTTTTTCCCAGGAACTTAGGACAACACGGCTTATGTCAACCATAGCCTTTGGGAAATACTAATAAAATATTATTTGTAATGATCCCAAGACATTATGAAAGGATCATCACGGTTTTGGTGTCTTTTTAAAACTTTTTTCTGGTTGTGGTATTTTGTCAAACAGTTTGCTGATCTATTTGTTTAGATGTGTTTATATGTGTGTATGCAACAAATAACAGAAAGAGATAACCATGGAACATACCTCAACCA
>JZKD02S1687407.1:59867-80152 GCA_000966675.3 Picea glauca
TCTATTCTTATAACCACTCGAGTCACCAACCTATAAACATAATTACAATTTAGCAGGGGCTCAGCCTTGGGGTGTTACAATCCCCTCCCCTTATTTTTGCACTGTCCTCGGTGAAACTTGTTTACACAACAACAACAAGATTTCCAAAATCTTCAAAAATATGCGGGTAGTCTGCCTGCATAGTATCTTCATGCTCCCATGTTGTGTCCTCAAGACCGTACCAGGTCCATTGGACTTTTACAAGCCTTATCACTCAATTCAAGAGCTACTTGTTTTTTCGATCCAGTATACACACCGGATGCACCTGCAAGATGCCTTCTTTCTCCACTTGAATCACATTCCAATAAATAACATGATTAGCATTAGGTATATATATCTTAAGCAATGAAACATGAAACACATAATGCACAGTCATGGATGCAGGAAATGCAAGCATATATGCAACTGGTCCAATCCTTTCTAGGATTTCAAATGGCTTACAATATATGGCTGCCAACTTGGAATAGTTTCCCAAATTCAGGGAACTTTTGTTGGCTTTCACCTTCAGGTAAACATGGTCACCCACTTTGAACTCCCTGTGGGTTCTACCTTTGTCTGCATATCTTTTCTGTCTATCTTGGACAACCTTCAAATTATTCTTAATCTTCAACATTTTCTCTTCCATTTCCTTGAGCATCTCTGTTGGATGCCTATGTTTAGCTTTGACCTTCCTGAACTCCATACATCTAGCGATGTATTCTGCAATTTCCTTCTTCATACCTGGCCGAAAGTAATGGTTCTTGACTGTTGCCACTGTTTTTTGATATCCAAGGTGCCTAGCATAAGGCACATTATGCATTTCTTTCAAGATCACAATTCTCAATTGTTGGGAATTAGGTACATAATTATATTTTTGTACAAGAGTGTTCCATCAACTTCCAATTTATAATCTTCCCCTTTTTGTAGCATCTTACCTTGTTGTAGCTTTTCCACCAATTCCATGTACTGCAAATCTTCATTTGCAGCTTCCGAAATTCTTCCTTTAATATCAGTTTGATACATGCTAACGGTTGTAGCATGTAGTTCATGCACTCTTCTGTTGAGTTCATCAACCACTTTGTTCTCCTTTCCTTTGATATGCTTGATATCAAAGTCATACTCACAAAGGAATTCCAACCATCTACTATGCCTAGCATCCAAGGTTGGTTAATCAAACAAATACTTCGGACCATTATGGTCTGTCCTTAGTTCAAACCTCCTTCCCATGAGGTAAGTGTCTCCATTTATTTAGGGCGTGCACTATGGCTGCCAACTCCAAATCATGAGTTGCATAGTTATTTTCATGATCCTTCATCTTTCTGGATTCATAAGATACCACAAACCTATCCTGACTGAGGACTCCTCCCATCCCTTCTTTTTATGCGTCCGTACACACTACAAAATCTTCATTCGGATCTGCAATCCTCAGGATTGGAGAACTAGTTAACAACTACTTCAATTGCTGGAATCTTCTCTCACATTCTTATGTCCATTGAAATTTATTCTCCTTCCTTTGCAAGGAAGTGATGGGGTGAGCTATCCCTCTAGCTTATCCCCTAGGCCTAGACACTTAGCCCCCTCCCTTACCCTACCTAGTGGAGCTTAGTCCCCCATAACTCTTCTTCGAGGTCAGTCTACATGCAGTAGTGTAAATTTATTAATGATGTGAGTATTTATATATATACAAAATTAGTCTCATTGGCCTTAGCATCTGGCTCACCAGCCTAATAAATACATAAGTCTCTCAGCTTATAACCACTTGGCTCACCAACCTATAAACACAATTACAATTCAGCAGGGGCTCGGCCTTGGGGTGTTACAACAATGTGTGTGCAAGACACAATACTGTGGAGTGCAGTGTGTATGTGAGGAGAGAATGGTTGTATGCCTGTGTTGGCTATTGTAATTCTCCCTTGAATAATAAGAATATCGATTATCATTTCCCTGTGGTTTTTTCCCATATTGGGTTTCCACATAAATCACCATGTCAATTGTGTGATTGTTGTTCTAGTTTAATTTATGTTTTATTTTCTTTTCTATTAGAATGTTGTTATGTGTATGCTTCCATTGTCTAACAAGTGGTATTAGAGCGTAGAGTTGAAGGATCATAGATCGAAGGAGAAGAGAATCTGATTGTTGGATAATAGAGCAAGTTAATCGAGCCGAGCCGAGTGGAGTGGATCGACCTAGGACGAGTTTTATTACACTATCGTAGGTTGTCCCTATTATAGAGTGCGAAAATCGCAGACAAACTTGCAAAATTTTCAATTTCTACAAAATGTCGCATATAGTACATATTACATAGTGTGACAATTTGAAGACAGCGTCGCAGACTATATTGTCACATGATATCCTTTTATAAGGTGCACCACTTTTCTAATTTTCTCAGACTATCCTTATCGAAAGGTGCAACACCCGTTGTTTTATGGAAAAATCAAGGTATGAAGCAAGTATTTTATAAGGTCATGACGTGGATATATTTATAAAGGAGTGGTTGTTTTTGTCTTATTGTGCGTGAGAATCACCCTTTTTAAATAGATGGAGTGGTAAATAAAGTGAAGGATTATTAAATGAGTGGAGGATATTATATAAAAATGTGAGGTGGACCTTTATTAAATGGTAAAAGGTGGACCTCTTACGTTTTGGAAAAGGGTTTTTGAGATAAAAGATATTTATTAAATATTATTTTTTAAAACTTTTTTTTTTAAGGTTCAATCTTAAGTAAGAAAATTCCTCCATATTAAGGTTTAGAAGTGATTTGATGATTTGGGTGCTTGAGGTTTTTTGTGCTAATGGTGAAGATGCAGAGTTCTAAGTTTGAGGTGGATAAATTCAATGACAAGAATAATTTTCAATTATGGAAGCTCAAGATGCGGGATTTGCTTGTGCAACAAGCATTGCAAAAGGCTTTTGTGGGCAAGTCAAAGAGACCAACATGTATGTTTGACGACGACTGGGATGATCTGGATTCAAGATCTCTCAGTACCATTCGTCTGTGTTTGGCAGATGAATTTTTGTTTAACATCGTTGGTGAGGAAACAACAATAGGCTTATGGAGCAAGATGGAAAGTCTTTAGATGAAAAATTCCTTGACGAACAAAATCTTCTTGAAGAGGCAGTTGTACAACTTACAGATGAAAGAAGGTACAAAAAAAGTTGATCACTTGAATGTTTTCAATACTCTTATTTGTCAATTATCTAGTATGGAACTAAAGTACGAAGAAAAAGACAAGGCAGTTATGCTAGTGTGTTCGTTGCCTAAGTCTTGGGATCATCTGGTCACATCTATGTGGTTCAACTCAACAGATACCATTGATTATGAAACTATTGTAGGAGCTCTATTGTCTGAGGAACTGAGGAGAAGATCCAGTAAGGAAACCTCAACAGTAGAAGCAATGGTGGTCAGAGGTCGATCTATAGAAGGAGTGAAAGATCAGAAAGGTACAACTAGGTCTAAGTCAAAAGACAGTAAGGGTAAAGGAAATTGTTAGTTATGTGGCAAATCTAAGCATCTAAAGAAGTATTGTTGGAAAAGACAACAAGCATCCAAAGAGGACTCCAAAATAGAAGCAAATTCAGTTGCAACAATTTCAGGTTCAGGTATGGTTGATGAAGTTTTATCTTTCTGTTGTGTCTCACCACATGAGTTCACATAGAAGTTGTAGGGCAGTGATGGTTGAGTCACCGTGAAAAAAAAAAAAAATGTATTTACTTTGGAGTTGTAAAAATTATTGATTGCATGTAAATGGGCATACATCTGTAAGACCTGGATAGGCATGCATACCCCTAGTTTTTCACCTATGAAAATTCTAGACATAGATTTAGGTAGATTGAATATGTGGGGGGGCATGTATGTTGGGTTAACTTTGACTCAGTGAAAGAGTTAATGAGTTAAATTCGGTTTTTAGGTCAAAGCATGTGGTTTTTCGGATGCATGTTTTTTGGGTAGCCTGTGGTATTGTGTCCATGGATTGCATGTAATGAAGCCCATAAAAGGCTTGGTGAACTCCATTGTAAATGGGCCTGGAGGTAAGCGGTGAAGGCTTACTTGGCCAACTTGGTTAGATTTGGTCAAGGAAATGTTCATGTTAAGGTGGAACACTGAGACTCTAGTGTGAAGTCCCTGAGGTGAGCAACAAAGGTTCACTTGGGTTGGTTTGGCTAGATTTGGTCAAAGTTGTCTAAATGCAAAGTTCAAGGTGGAGTAGTGTGTCCAGGTTAGAAAGGTGGGTCCATAGAAAGGTTGATGTGTTGGCAGGTCAATCAAGTGTTTGAGAATATATGGTGAAGGTATGTTCATATCCATGGAACTTGAAAAGTATTGCAAGGAAGATGGGATCAAATAGGCATTTTTAGTAATGCTAAGTTGCAACAACAATTATGGGGAAAAGTGGTTGTTCTATCTGGTAACTCGATCACCATATGTTGCAAAAGACTGGAAGATTTTGGAAGAGGTAAGAACAAGTCATATGGTAATTACTCAATTGTGAAATTATTCGGTTATGATTCTTATGGTTTTTATCATTGTTATGGTGCAAGTTGTAGGCTGGAAAAATCCCAACCCAACCAAGGAAGAAGTGCTACAACTATGGAATCCTACACCCAATTTCACCTCGATGTAGGTCCCACACTTCAAGGGTGACTAGGTCACTCTAGGGAGGTGATCCCAATGACTCTAGGGGGATTGAGACAGATATGGAAGGAAGTAGAAATGGAGCCCCTAGAATTCAAGTCTAAATGTAAAGGAAGGTAGGGAGAGATGTCTTGCAATTTAAGTAATTGATGCCCCACAGGTATAGTGCTTTTTAGATGATTGCACTTGCCCGAGACACAAGAAAAACACACCTTGCAACGATATATGTTAGTTGGATCATAAAGTTAATCTTGTTGTCCCTAATTTGCAGAAATAGATGACAGTATAGATCAGAAAGAAAAAGATACTCTAAGTTGCTTAATAAATGCTAAGGATCAAGTGTAAAATGCAAGAGAAAAACTAGCAATTGACTAGCTAAACTCACAGTGAAAGAACTAGTACTCTTAGCATAAAAGATAAGGCTGTTGTAAACAATTTTCTGCAGAAAATTATATCAGCCTTATGGCTGTAAAATTAAATGTATTACAGCAAGAAAATCATTCACTGTAAACCCCTCAAACATTTCCAAAAGGTGCGCTAGGACAAGGAGAGTAAGTGTGCAAACTTTGAGCAAAAACCAATGGTTGGTAAGAGTTATTAAAGAAAGTAAGTTAGGGTTTTTACAACCCTAATGGTTGAAGATAAAATTTTGTAATAGAAGCAATAAGTATCCATTAGATGAGGACTCCCTAGTGGCTGTGAGGTGCCCAAAGCATAAGGAAAACAATCCACTTTGCAAGAAGTAAAAATGACCGAAATTCATGTTTCCCAATGCAATATTTTATTTATCTAATGCATCAAATCAATGATTATTTCCTTTAATATTGGGTTAATGGAGTCACAAGGAGCTTAGAGAAGCTATCTCCTTGGGGGTGTAAGCCCTTTCACTCCCCAAGGAAAGTTTATCTAAGCTAGGGTTTAAACTAAGAGGGTGTATTCCCTTATACTTCTCTTAGCAAACCCTTAATTAATGAGATGAAGCAATAAAATGGTGAAGACTATGGTGGAGCTGTATGCCCTTATACTTACCACCTAGATCCTAGCATAACAATACTTGACTTGAATAAAATGATAGCAAGAGAGTAAAAACCATACCAAGATCAAGAGAGATGCTAAGACAATCCACCACAAGAGATAGAAAATAACCTTCCAAGGCTAGCGCATCACTTCTTCCATTAATCATTCAAAACCATAGCCTTAGACAAGTGCACAAGAGCTAAAAGAGCTAAGGAGGCCGACAATTTCAGACCAAAGCCTCTCACAAGAGGAGAGTTCTGATTTAAAATGAGATCTTATGATCTCTATTTATACAAAAATTAGCCAACATGGCTTGTCCACAAAATAAGGAGTAAAATACAAGATTAGGGGTCAACAACCCTAATATTTCCCCCTTAAACACAACAATATTAAACAATTCACTTAAAATTTCATTTTTTTCACAAATTAAACCCTAATATAGGATGACGTCACCCTTATAGGGGATGTTTTTCCACTTTGAAGAGGTCGTTGGTGTTAGATAAGTATGGAAAGGCCTCCCAAAGCCATGTGTCAAGCATCTAGGTGATCTCATCTTGGTGAATACCATATTCTCCTCAAAACTTTCAAGTGCAAATGATTGGTACCTCACCACCAAGCCCTATCCCCCATAGTCATGACATCATGCTAAAAAATGGGATGTTTTTCCCTTCCTGGGAAAATCGTTTGGCAAGAAATGGGTGGGCTAGGTTTTCCAAGTCATCATCAAGACCGTCCAAGTCATCTCTCTCTCATCTGGCATGTAAGCCACTGGAATCTAACCTGTAGGCTTGTAGCCCCATGGAAGCCCAAGCTAGGCTTGTTCCCCCAAAACTGTCCACTAACTAGGTCCTACAAAAACAAATGGACACACCCTCCAAGGATCTCAAGTCATAACATCATGATAAGTGGATCCAATAAATAAATAAGACATCTAATCATGTGCATCAAAGATTACTAAATCAAACAATTAACAACTCAAAGAAATTATGTGACTTGTCAAGATTAAGTATGGGAGGGTTAACGAGGTGTCCTATTCGGTAGATCTTTCCCTAGTTCTAGGAGATCCTCCAATAGGTACCTCTCGAATCCATGTAAAGTGTATGAGGTGGATTGGGTCAAGACTCAATGGGCATAGGGCTCATGATATACTAGGGGTCATAGTGTCTCATTCATGGGTGTCTTTGTAGAGGGTGTGTGGTACCTTAGTCCGCAATGCACTTTTTCCAAGCCCATTATTTCCCTTTTATCTTTCTTTCTTTATATTTTCTTTCATGATAGCACAAGGAGAGGTTGAAGGTCACTTCCCTGGCATGGTGACCAGATGGTGGCAATGTCACCCACAAATTCTTAATGGAAATGAGAAGGTTGGCTCATGATAAGACCCCCTTTCTCTCAACCATGCAACTGAGAGTTATTGTCCTGGTTTGGTGACTAGATAACGACAATGCCATACCACTAGATATCCATGGATGTGATAGGTCGGCTCGTGGTGATACCTCCTATCCTTCAATAAACCTTTATGGCATTTCTTTTTTATATTATGCATCCCCTTTTATTCAAAGATAAGTGTTTTATTTCTTTCTTGGGTGATCCTTGGGCGAAGCATATGGAAGGTTTATATATGGTATTTATCCTTTACCCAACACCAACCTTGATGGGCCTTTAGCCCCTTCTTCCCATAGAATGAGAGACAACCCCTTCTTGGGTCAATACACTCTAAAATCCCAAGAGACAAGGAAACAAAGGGGAATAATGATGGAAAATGGTAATCTATGGTCGGGAACAATACAATGGTTCATTAAGGGTTTTCCCAGCAACAAACCCATTCTCAAAGAAGACCACTTAATAGGGCACAATGTTAACCACCAAGGTGAAGCAGGGAAAAAAGATCAATTTCCAAGCACATATCATGAAATCTAGAGGAAATATAAGATACAACATAATCAAATGGCTTAGGTATTGAAATGATGCTCACCATAATACTGACTTGTACCTCATGGAGCAAGACCCACTGCCTTCTGGAAGCCAATGGTGTGGTGGATGCCATATGTAAACCTATGACTAACTATGGTGGTGAGTGGGTTTTCCATCTATGCAAAGGGGTATTTCTGGTCATTTAATCTCTCGACACTCCATATCTGCAACTTGAGGGCCTCGAGACATCATCTCCTTAGTTATCCACAAAATGCGGATAACATCTGGCTCTTACTTGGGGAAATTTTCTCGTCGTTGAGTGCATGAGAATCACATCAAATCCTGGTAGACCTGTGCCTACAAGTAAACATCAAAGTATCAAGTGCAGGATGGCATACTCATCCTTGTTCTCATATGATCATAATCCAAACCAACTAAGCTAGAAAAAGAAAATTTTGACATTTTTTCAAAAAATTCTAAACTAAGCATGAAATCAATATGCAAGTAGAATGAAATGAAAAATGCATCTAAACTAGTATGAGCAATCAAGATGCAAATGCAGGGAATCAAAATGACTTACCTACTTACCTAGGGCCTTGGGGCCTTGAAGATCACGTGCTAGATTATGTTAGTTGAAGTGATACAACCAGTACAACCATTTGATCATCTCATCAAAGTATCTCCCCATGTGCTTTATCATATAATACAACAAAGACAAGTTAAGAACATAATAATCATGAGTATAAATACACATATAATTGATCATGAAATAAAACTCATGAAGATGGGTGGGAGGGAGGAAATCCTTCTAGAAAGAGAAGCCATCAACCCGATCATCTCGCCTGAAAGTGTAGCCATAAGACTGATCAATCCATCTTTGAAGGGGGATACTATGTGTAGTTGAAGGCTCATCTTCCTCCACGCATAAATACTCACTGCTTGTCGAGGGTTGAGAGGAGATGGAGATCAGAAGAATACTACATGATCTCTTAGAGAAAAGGGTAAGAGGTAAGGAACAATATGAGGTGTAGAAAAACATCGCCTCTTCGTTTGTGAACCTCCATGTGAATCTCCAAGATGAAAATACTTCCGCTTTGAAAAATGAAACTTTGATTGCTTTAAGGTGGCCACATCCTGGTATTCCTCAAAATCTGAGCACAATGGTCAGAAGTCCTCACAAAACAAATATGCATCCTCAAAAGGATATGTACCAAAGGATGAATGAAGATCATACTGCAACAAGTCATCCTCAAAAGGGTAGAATAAATCTGTAACCATGTCATCACTAAGCCTCCAAACATATGAATCATACATGCATGGAGGCCAGTCCTCTGAAAATGACTTTTCAACCCCTTCTGCTTGAGAGCTACCCCCAATGTCATAAATGGGATCTCTATCAATAATGAAGCAACCCACATCCCATCTACATCTCCCAACCTGTATGAAATCATCAATGCATTTTTCAACTATATTTGAGGGTTGTTCCATGAATTCATTTGCATCATAGGAGTTGATCACTTCCTCACAAGATAGGATAACTTGATTTTATTCAAAAGGGAAAGAAAATAACAAAGTCTCGTTCAGGTCTTCTATAAGAGAAACTTCATCGAGATCCTTTTGGAAGTCATGGAACAAGGCATCATCAAATTTTTCAAAAGGATTATAACTCATCATGTTTTCTTCTTGATGTGTAGGAGGAGCAGAGGCATGGACGTCTTCAACTAGACCTTCAATATCATCATCGAGACTGATCGCTTCTTCAACATTAGGAGGTAAAAAAGGTTGGACAACCTCACCTTCATCAAGTGGGATCAAAGATAGTGGTGCCTCAATGTATTGTGCTTTATCATAATTCTTCTTTCTTTTTATAGACAAGCCCTTCCATCGCCTCTTCATCATAAGAGGCTTGATTTTGAGTGCATAGTTTTTTTCTTGTTTTTCTTCAAGGGGATCTGTCATATTCAAGGTTTCGTCTTCACTTTCGAGTTCATGGAATAAAGTATCATCAAGGTCTTTGAAAGGGTCACAAATCATTGCATTCTCTTCTTGATGACTTTCTTCATGCATTTGTTTTACGAACATTTCATCATCGTCAGGAGAAGGAAACACCTCTCTTATGAGATTCATCATTTCCTCAACATCTTTATTGGCAGGATTTTGCTTTTCCATCTGTAAAAGTTCCTTATTTGTGGCATAACAATTTTTGGATGGGGGTTCATCCCATGGTGCCATATTTCCATTGACTAAAAGGACACCTCAATGGAGTCTCCATATGAGATCAAGTCTCATCAAAGGATGAAAAGGGAGAAAGAGGGAAAGGTGGGTTCGGGAAGGTGGTGTCACTAGATGAGCTTCAAGATGAGATAATCAATAAGGGTGGAAAGGGAACGTCCCTTGGGTGGATTCGCTAGACAAGTTAAGGGAAAGGCTTTGGGATAGCTTACCAATGTGTTGTTAGGGTTCGGAAGAGGATTCAAAATCCTCCATGGAAACAACACCAAAATGTTATGGAACAATTTGTAGGTTGGGAAAATCCCAACCCAACCAATGAACAAGTGCTAAAACTATGTAATCCTACACCTAATGTCACCTTGATGTAGGTCCTGCACTTCAAGGGTGACTAGGTCACTCCAGGGAGGCGATCCTGGTGACCCTAGGGGGATTGAGACAGAGATGGAAGGAATTGGAAATGGATCCCCTAGAAGTTAAGTCTAAATGGAAAGGAAGGTAGGAAGATATGCCTTGCAAGTTAATTAATGGCTGTCCCACATTCATAGTGCTTTTTCAGATGATTGTACCTACCCGAGACACAAGAAAAACACACCTTGCAACAATATATGTTAGTTTGATCGACAAGTTAATCTTTCTCTCCCTAATTTGCAGAAATAAATGACAATATAAATCAACAAGAAAAAATACTCTAATATTCTTAATAAATGCTAGGATCAAGTGTAAAATGCAAGAGAAAAACTAACAATTGACTAGCTAAACTCACAGTGAAAGAACTAATATTCTTAGCATAAAAGATAAGGTTGTTGTAAACACTTTTCTACAGAAAATTATATCAGCCTTATGGCTGTAACATTCAATGTATTACAAAAAGAAAATAAACCATTGGAATCCCCTCAAACTTTTCCAAAAGGTGCGTTAGGACAAGGAGAGTAAGTGTGAAAACTTTGAGCAAAAACCAATGGTTGGTAAGAGTTATTAAAGCAAGTAAGTTAGGGTTTCTGCAGCCCTAATGGATGAAGATACAATTTTGTAACAACAACAATAACTATCCCTTAGATGAGGACTCCCTACTGGCTATGAGGTGCCCAAGGCACAAGGAAAACAATCCACTTTGCAAGAAGTAAAAATCACTTAAATTCACGTTTCCCAATGCAATATTTTATTTCTCCAATGCAACAAATCAATGACTAGTGCCTTTACTATTGGGTTAATGGAGTCACAAGGATCTTAGAGAAGCTATCTCCTTGGGGGTGTAAGCCTTTTTACTCCCCAATGAAAGTTTCTCTAAGCTAGGGTTTAAACTAAGACGGTGTATGCCCTTATACTTCTTTTAGCAAACCCTTAATTAATGAGATGAAGTGATAAAATGGTGAAGACTATGGTGGGGGTGTATTCCCTTATACTTCCCACCTAGCTCCTAGCATAGCAATACTGGACTTCAATAAAATGATAGCAAGAGAGTAAAAACCATACCAAGATCAAGAGAGATGCTAAGACAATCCACCACAAGAGCTAGAAAATAACCTTCCAAGGCTAGCACATCACTTCTTCCATTAACCATTCACAACCATAGCCATACACAAGTGCACAGGAGATAAAAGAGATAAAGAGGCCAGAAATTTCAGACCAAAGCCTCTCACAAGAGGAGAGTTCTGATTTAAAATGAGATCTTATGATCTATATTTATACAAAAATTAGCCAACATGGATTGTCCACAAAATAGGGAGTAAAACACAAGATTAGGAGTCAACAACCCTAATATTTCCCCCTTAACACAATAATATTAAACTTGATTCACTTAAAATTTCATCTTTTGCAAAAATTAAACCCTAATCTAGGATGGTGTCACCCCTTTAGGGGATGTTTCACCACTTTGAAGAGGTTGTTGGTGTTGGAGAAGTATGGAAGGGCCTCCCAAGGCCATGTTTCAAGCATCTAGGTTATCGCATCTTGGTGAAGAACCTCTTCTCCTCAAAAAATTCAAGGGAAATTGAGTGGCACCTCACCACCAAGCCCTAGCCCTTGTAATCATGACGTCATGCTAAAAATTGGGACATTTTTCCCCTCCTGGGAAAATTGTTTGGCAAGCAATGGGTGGGCTAGGTCATCCAAGTCATCCTCAAGGCCGTCCAAGTCATTTCTCTCTCATCTGGCATGCAGGCCTCTAACATCCAACCTGTGGGCTTGTATCCCCATGGAAGCCCAAGCTAGGCTTGTTCTCCCTAAACTGTCCACTAGCTAGGTCCTGCAAAAACAAATTGACACGCCCTCCAAGGATCTCAAGTCATAACATCATGATAAGTGGATCCAATCAATAAATAATCCATCTAAGCATGTGCATCAAATATTACTATATCAAACAATTATTAGATCAAAGACATTATGCGACTTGTCAATCTTAAGTATGGGAGGGTTGACGAGGTGTCCTATTGGATAGATCTTTCCCTAGGTCAAGGAAAGCCCCCAAGAGGTCCCTCTCTAATCCATGTAAAGTTTATGAGGTGGATGGGGTCAAGACTCAATGAGCATAGGGCTTATGACATACTAGGGGTCATAGTGTCTCATTCATGGGTGCGTTTGTAGAGGGTGTGTGGTACCTTCGTCTGCAATGCACTTTTTCCAAGCCCATTATTTTCCTTTTATCTTTCTTTCTTTATATTTTCTTTCATGATAGCACAATAAGAGGTTGAAGGTCACTTCCCTGGTGTGGTGACTAGATGGTGGCAATGTCACCCACAAATGCCTAATGGAAATGAGAAGGTTGGCTCGTGATGATATCCCCTTTCTCTCAGCCATGCAACTGAGAGTCATTGCCCTAGTTTGGTGACCAGATAATGACAATGTCATACCACTAGTTATCCATGGACGTGATAGGTCGGCTCGTGATGAGACTTCCTATCCTTCAATACACCTTTCAGGCATTTCTTTGTTATATTATGGGTCCCCTTTTATTCAAAGATAAGCGTTTTATTGCTTTCTTGGGTGATCCCTGGGAAAAACATCTAGAAGGTTTATATATGGATTTTATCTTTTACCCAACACCAACCCCTCTGGGCCTTTAGCCCCTTCTTCCCATAGAATGAGGGACAACCCCTTCTTGGGTCAATACACCCTAAAATCCCAAGAGACAAGGAAATAGAGGGGAATAATGATTGAAAATGGTAAGTATGGTCGGGAATGGTATGATTGTTCATTAAGGGATTTCCCAACAACAAACAAAGAAGACCACTTACTAGGGCACATGTCAACCACCAAGGTGAAGTAGGGAAAAAGGCATAATGTCCAAGCACATATCATGAAATCTAGAGAAAATCTAAGATACAACATAATCAAATGGCTTAGGTATTGAAATGATGCTCACCATAATACTAACTTGTACCTCATGGAGCAAGGCCCACTGCCTTCAGGAATCCAACTTGTGGTGGATGACATCTATAAAACTATGACCAACTATGATGGTGAGTGGGTTTTCCATCTGTGCAAAGGGGTATTGTTGGTCATGCAATCTCTTGGAACTCCATATCTGCAACCTGAGGGTCTCGAGAAATCATATCCTTAGTTATCCTCAAAATGGGGATAACAATCATCATTCTAAGTAGGACCCAGATTAAATAGGTAGATCTTTGACATGGTGATGATGTTGGGATGAAGAATGTGGTATCCTACTACCCACAAAATCATCATGGATAGAGATGCAATGTTTGATGAATCTCCTTTTATAAAATAAAACATAGTAAAAGATGAAAGGTTCAAATCATGACTGGTAGTAGAAGGGTATTTGAATGGTATTGATTTTCATGAAAGTTTTTCACTAGTTGTTAAAAGTTTGTTTCTATTCATGTTGTGTTAGTACAACTAGATGTTAAAATTGTTTTACATGGAGTTTTTTGGATAAGGGGATGTATATGGAACAACCAAAACGGTTAGTTCAGAATCACAATAGAAGATTTGTTTGCAAACTCAGGAATCATTGTATGGCCTAAAGCATGCCAAACAAATGGTACAAGATGTTTGATTCCTTCATGGCAAGCCAAATTTTACAATAAGTGAGTATAACCATTGTGTTTATGGTATATTTATTATCTTAGCGTTAAATGTTATGGTTGTAGCAAGCACAAACATGTTTGAGATCAAGAGGTTGGCTCAGTTGGTTAGGATGTTTCTTATGAAGGACATGGGAGCAGAAAAATAAATCTTGGGCATGGAAATACACAGAGACAAGAGATATGGTAAGCTTGGTTATCACAATGGAAGTATGTGGTAAATATACTCAGGAAATTCAGTATGAATAATGTAAAACCGGTAAAATCCATTTAGCTTTTCATTGTAAGTTTTATTCGGGTTTATGTTTTAACTGATGAAGAAGAAAAGGGTTATATGTCTCGAGTATTATATGCTAGTAGGAAATTTGATGATTGCAATGGGAAATGGTTAGCATTTCACATGCAGTTGGTGTTGTCAGTAGAAACATAGCATAACTAGGTGAAGAGCATGGAAATGGGTTCTTCAAACATAGAAGCATAAGTATCACCTACAGTGGTTGCAATGATTTAGTATGTGGTTCTGATTCATGAGATTTGGACAAGAGGATACCTACCTTAGGTTATGTCTTGCAAGAATGCAAGGATCTATTGGGTAAGTTTGGGTAGGTACAGGATGTGGTGTTCCGTGGTGATGAAAGTGTTGTGCATTTGACTAAGAGTCCAACGTACCAAAATGGGACAAGTGCATTGGTTTATTATACAGGTTACTGATGGAGGAAGAATGGTCCATATTGGAGTGAATCGTGCAGGCATGTTCACGTAATAGTATTGTTAGAGAAGTTGTGGAGATGTGATGGTGTTTGGATTCTCTTGGCTTGAAAAAAAGGTGATGAATTAATTTGGGCATGATATATCAGATAAATTGTTGTCAAGGTGGAGATTGCTAAAAACATGCCAACTAATTTCCATGCGGTTGCATGCACTAAATTTAGATTGTGCATGCATGCACACTACAATGAACAGGTTGTGTAATCGTGTGATCTATTTATGATCAGTTCGTGTAACTGTGTGATAGATGTTATATATATGAGCATACCCAGAGAGGTGTGGAGTGCAATGTTTGAGAAAGACACAACACTGTGGAGTGCAGTGTGTATGTGAGGAGAGGATGGTTGTATTCCTGTGTTGGCTATTGTAATTCCCCCTTGAATAATAAGAATACCAATTATCATTGCCCCGTGGTGTTTTCCCGTATTGGGTTTCCACATAAATCATTGTGTTAATTGTGTGATTGTTGTTCTGGTTTAATTTCAGTTTTGTTTTCTTTGCTATTAAATTATTGTTACATTTATGCTTCCGCTGCCTAACACGCCCTACCTGTTGCTTGAGGGTTCCAACCAGAAATATGATGACTACAAACTGCTCTACCTGTCACTTCATAGTTCCAGGAAGAAAGCCTATAGAGTGGATATTGAATGCCAGACATAATACACTGTTATTAAAGTGTACATTGCAGAAAAACATGGTTATGTTATTTAAGTATAATGCAAGCAGGTTATATCATTCACCCATTGCTTCATACTCCCTAAATTTCTTGTCTTGTTCCCTCGTCCTTGTTGCACTGTACATGAATTTTCAGATGGCTGCACTTTAAGAAGTATTTTGAAGTGGTTTGTAGAGGCCATATCATGTTTGAGGTTTTGTTTCTATGTTTTGCTAAAAATTTCAATTTTCAACTACTTTTTCTTGGGCATTGCATTAGACATTCAATAATGGTCATGCATTTTATCTGTGTCAGTCGACTTCTATTTTTTAAGCAGTGATGAGATGCTCTTGCTCAATGAAGCACCCATTGAATCTCATTCTTCATTTTGTAGACAATATTGTTGACAAATATATCCAGAGGCTGTGAAATACCACAAATATTCTAGTTAAAATTTGTATAAACAGAAGTAATCTGATGCAACCCCCATGAATCTACATGAATTTTTGGGCTATTCCTTCAACAACACCATACTGCAATTTTCATACAAACCTCATACAAGAAAATTTTCATATGCTTTGGTTTTATACTGAACCTGCAATGAAATCTTGTGGGAAAATATCTATTCAGTCATTTGTAAGATGTGCGAAATCTCCCTGGTATGAAGCCGATCTTTTGGCAAGTTGACAAACACATCAATTCTTATCCCGATTTGAACAAAAAATGAAACATGACCTTTCTTTCATGTATTTGATAGCTGCACAAAGATAATTGCATTATTGAACTTTTGCCATCCTTAAGATATTTTTTTAAATAGAAACTCCCATTTTTTTTCGGCCAGAGTGGGGTCAATCTATTAGGATGTGTCACTTTGGGCAATCCTAGGTAGATGAGAGGGATGCAAGCACCCAAAATGTTAAGAATTGACCCTGGGCCTAGTTGAGGTAAACTCCGACCAGTTTACCGCTGAACCTCAAGCCAACTGACTCAATCCTTAAAATAATTAGATAGGATTTCAGAGCATTACTCATTCCTAGTCCATTCAAAGCTCTAGTTATGGGATCCAATGATATGTGTAGGCTCTAGATGTAGTGTTTTTCTTACAAGTTACAACATAGATATGTTCTCTGCTTTGTCACTCCTTATATATGTTTCAAAAAAGCAACATGATAAAATGATAAAGAAAATAAATAAATCTCTTTGGCAAGACAACCACAACCCAAAACAATTGTAAAAGAATAAAGCTGTATACTCACCAAATGGGAGAAAGATAGAAGAAAAGAAGCAATATGTATTATGTACAAAAGGTAAGGAAAAGATTAAGTGCCTGATTTTGTCCTAGATAATTCAGGGAAAACATCTTTAACAAATCCAATATTTTAGGCAAAAGGAAAAGACTGTGCAAGAGATGGTTCACATTCCTCTTGCACTAAAAAAAACACAACAAACGAAAAAAAAACCACTCAGAACATCACACACTAGTCTAATTCCTAGAATTTTTAGAACAAACATATTGGAGGCAAGGAAGAAAATGGCTATTTGAAAGACCTGAATCCTGAGGTAAAGGAATTTGAAGGGAAAAATGAGAGAATAGCGGAATTTAGATAGAAGATCAATTTGAAAATGGCGAAGGAAACAAAAATAGAGTTATGGGGGTTGATGTTTGGACAAATCGAAAAGATATTCTCTTAGAACAATAATTAATAATATAATTATTGATTATTAAATATCATATATAATAAGTAAATGATAATAATAAATAGTTATTGATTATCCAAGAGATGCATCCTTTCATGGATGGTCATCATATGTTCCCTATATATGAAAAACTCATCATCGTAATAATATATTGAATATATCTCATATGAAGAAAAACAACATGGTATCAGAGCAGGACTGAGCTTGACTCCCTCTCTGGAGGGCCCAATAAAAATGAGAAAAATAGCTTGTCGTGCAATGCAATCATCAACAACTTCTTTCTGTGATCAATATGCTTATTAAATGGGCAGCCGCATGGATGGGGGAGTTGATTCCTTCCCCACCTCCAGTGATGCTTCGTATGATAACAATCCAATCTCCATCTGAGAAATTATTAGTCTAAAACTGGCCTGTGAATCATCCATATTGACATCTTTTACTCGTTGGACTATGCTTTGTTGGGATATATTAATTGACAAGATAGGCTATGCCGTTTATTTTGGGCAGTGGAATAAATAAGTTAAAGGTTATTTCCATCCACATGAGTCCCAAACCTAAACCTAATTTGTTTTCTATGCTTCACGTAAAAGCGTGACATCACGACCATGCCATCTCTGGTCTCTGTTAAAAGCACCATCGCTAGTTAATGCGTGGAATTCTATGATGAGTAGTTACGATGATGATATGATGGGCATGGCATTTGAATTTTATTCCGCCAAGTGTATACAGGTGCATGCCACGATTGTTTATGATCATAGTTTTTTTTTGTTGTTGTTGTGAGTGCACGTTCTAGGGAATATCGACCACTTTCACTCAAACGATTAGGATCCGGGAGAAGGGAGGAGGGAAGGAGTTGATTGTTATTGTGGTGGAAGTAAATTGTAAGGCCCTCTTTTGTTGCCATTGAAGCTATGATGACGATGGATGGATGATCATAATAAATATTTATGTGTTATGATGCATTATGCGTGCGACACCACTTTAACGTCATGATGCCATCGACCATGTTTCTTATAGGAAGCCGACTCTAGGCGTGCACGCCTACTACCTCTTCTTTCTTGGATTCCTTTCTCTCTTGTTCTTGTGAATGTTACTAATTACTAGGTGACTGTTGGAAGGATTTATAGTTATATGGTGTAATGGAACCCAGGAATGTGCTCTAGTGATGTAGGAGCATCGCCAACAACAAGCGAGCATGGGACAAAAAGCCAACGCATTTTGGCACATGATAAATTGTTTGAATGTTTTGACGTTGGATGCACCAAATGTAAATGTAATAGTTAAGGAGAGGCATACTTCTTGATTTGTAATCAGACCTTGAGCATCCCGCTCTCGTTTGAAGGACTAAGAGGCATTTATGTTAGTTAATGTTAGTAGGTAGCTTTGAATTCTCAGATTAGACAGTCTTAGGAGCGGAGGGAAAATAGATATAGACACCCTCATTTGTATCATTGTAACATTAGCAAGAGCAACATAATCAATCAAGAGAGCAGAGAGTTGTAGTTGAAAAATGCCCATGTACAGAGATTTGAATTAATAGAAAGAGTTTCGATTCAAATTCATGGTGTCGTATTTGTCTTCTGTGTATGAATTGTGAATGTTATGCTCATGGATGCTTATTCCCTGTTATACATTTTCTTTGATGTGTGGATGTATGATTTCATTTTAATGTCTGAAATCTAAAGAGAGGGAGAATAGAGAATGAGTTTCAATTGTTTCTCTTCCTGAGCAAGAGTTTTCCTACAAGGAGTGCAGTGAAATCATCCGCAAGGTGTGCGTTGACGAAGGTCAGAGTTCGTCTCTACAAGCTCAGGAGAGATAACACGATTCTTATTCTCGTAGAAGTGTAAGTTGAGTATAGGATCCGTGCAAGGAGTGCGCAGGCTGAGTGAAGTCTCAGTGTTTGCAAACTGAGCGAAGTGGTGGAAAGACTGCTGTTGCAGAGAGTACATAGAGTCAGAGAATTCAATACCTGGAAGTATTCAAGAATTGCCACAAGGAGTGCGTGCATGAGTCTTATTGAAGACTCGAGTCATGGAGAAATATTAGGAGGTTTAGTACCTTGAAGCGTTCAGAGAGAAGGCGCAGCAATATCATTTCACGGGTGGACAAGTTTTGCGAAAGATTATTTTGTTCATTTTGCAGAAATCACCAAGGAGGAATTTGATGGTCGGAGTTCTCCGTGGAGAATTCGCGAGGTCCCGGAAGCCGTCAAATCTCACAGAGGAGAAAGAAGGTTATGGTGCATGTTTTCTAAGTGAAAATCTTGGGAGAATAGAGTCGTCGGATTTGGGTCGATAGGGTTGTTAGATCACTCACATATTTCGTATCTCGGGGTTTCGGGATGTGAAGAGTCAAAAGTTTTGTAGCGAGACTCATGAAATCGCGAAAGGTGAAGTCCTGAAATAGCGAAGGAATCTGAGTCGTTTGCTAGAAGGAGGACACGTGTCGCGAGATGACCCATATCGGGGACTCAAATATCAGAGGTCCAAAAGAGAAGTTTTTCAACTTCACGAGTGGCGAAGTTGCAAAAAGAATCAGGACCATCCATCTGAGAGTGGAAAGGTGGCATGCTCGCTAACATGGAAGTCAGACTTTGTTGACCATTTTGGGGTTTTGTGAGTTGGAGAGTTGGAAGTTCAACATCAGGACTTGCGAAGTCGCAAAGTACGAAACTCCAAAAAAGGTGGGAAGTTCTATGTGGGACCCGCGTAAACGACGTGTCAGAATTTTTCCATTTCGGCATATCGAAGGGTAAGGTGTCGAGGCTTTCATCCCGAAAGTCCCGAAGTCGCGAGAAGCAAAGTCACAAAGTAATCTAAGCCATCCATCAGAGGAGGATAGGTGGTAGAGATCAGAGGATCTCGCGAACTCGTAGGTTCACCAGGTGAGAGCCCAAAATTTGGGTGTTCCAAGTTGCGAGAAGCGAAGTCACGAAGTGCCAAGGTTGCACATAAGAGATACGTGGCAGAACCGCAAGGTGGGGCTGGGAAGTGGACCAGCGGACACATGTCACAGATTTGGAGGAGTCAACACTCTGTTGACCTCTCGCGTCTCGGGGACTCGGGAGATAAGGGAACAAGAGTTCGAGCCTTCGACTCACGAAGTCACGAGTAGCGAGAACAAGAGGAGAAAGGACAAATCTCGCCTCTCAGGGGTTTGAGAAGGAAAGGTGCCAAGGTTGGACCTTTGATGTAGTATACCTAGGGAAGTAATATGGGGTACCTAGGGAGGTACCCAATGGGAATGTAGTTATGTGTTATTAGTGGAAGTCATTTAATATATGGGAATGTGGTCATTCAATGTA
>JZKD02S1687407.1:83199-105909 GCA_000966675.3 Picea glauca
TCAGAGAACAGAAAGGTTTCTTTGCTTTCTGTAGTAGGGAAAAGGAAGATTCACCATGCCACCGAGAAGAAGGGATAGGCAAACACCCGATCCTCCAGAGGAGAGGGAAATACCAAGAAGAAGAGGTAGGCAGATGCCTGATCCAACCATGGAAAGAGAGATGCGTGATCTATGAGCCAGACTTGAGGACATGGAGACAACACAGAGGCGCATAACAGGTGCTGGGGATCTTAGTGATTTCAAAAGTGAAAATGAAGCCGAACATGAAGGAGAAGAAGTTGCAGCCAAAGATGCAGCAAATGAACGCCTACTCAGGATTGTTGCAAGGATGGGTGCCAGGGAAAAAATGGACATTCTAGTATATGAAGGAAACCTGGATGTCGAAGAGCTTATAGACTGGATTAGAGCTATGGACACATATTTTGACTATGAAGATGTCAAAGAAGACAAAAAAGTCAAACATGCTGTCACAAGATTGAAAGGACATGCAACATTGTGGTGGGATGAGCTACAAGCTGACAGACACTGCAAAGGCAAATGAAAGATCAAGAATTGGGACAGGATGATTGCAAAGATGAAAGGGAAATTCATTCCCAGGGATTACCAAATTACTCTGTTTCGAAGAATGCAAAATTTGAGACAGAAACTGATGTCAGTGAAGGAATATATTGAAGAATTCTACAGGCTGAACATTAGAGCAGGTCATCAGGAAAGCGATGATGAAAAGGTTGTCAGGTACATGAATGGCCTAAGATATGACATTCAGGATGAGATGAGCATGATGACCATCCGAACGATGTAACATGCTTATTAGATGGATCTGAAGGCTGAAGAGAAAATGAGACGAAAATAAGGTCAAAGAGGCCAAGGCAAAAGTCAAGCCAGAGGAAAATCAGTTGCCCAGGATAGAAATCAGAAACCCAAGGAAGACTGGAAGAAAACTCAAACTCAAACTGAGAGAGGTGGAAGTTCACAGAGAGGGTAGCATACCGAACAAAAAGGTCAATATGCATATGGAAACATTTTTCCTCGTACCAGAGGTAGAGGAAGAGGAAGAGGTGGAGTAGTGAAATGCTTCACATGTGGAAAGAATGGACACAAGTCTTATGAATGCCCAGACAAAAATAAATAAGGTGGTGAAACTCACATCGCTGAAGCACAGAGGCGGAATGTTGAGGCAGAGGATGCTGAAGGTGGAAGATCGTTGATGATGCAAAAAGTTCTCTTAACCCCAGAGAAGGAGGTGGAAAATCCAATGCAAAGGAACAATCTTTTTCTGACTGCTTGCAAAAGCAAGGAAAGGGTATGCAAAGTCATTGTGGACAGTGGTAGCACAGATAATCTCGTTTCTTTGGAGATGGTAGAAAAACTGGAGCTGGAGATGATCGATCATCCAAGCCCATACAGAGTTTCATGGTTACAAAAAGGACATCAGGTAAATGTCACTAAACAATGTTTAGTTGAATTTAAGATAGGAGGATATAATGATAAGATACTCTGTGATGTTATTCCCATGGATGTTTGTCATCTATTGCTAGGTAGACTGTGGCAATATGAAAAAAATGTGATTCATGATGGGAGAAAGAACACATACACCCTAGAGAAGAATGGGAGAACTCACATGTTGTTGCCAATTAAGGACAAGGAGGTGAAACCTGAAGTAAGCAACACTGTACTTCTCATGAGTGGGAAGGAACTTCTTACAGAGGTTAAGAAGAAGGAGGAACCACAATTCATTATGGTCAGGAAGCCAAAGATTGTTTTAACTAACACAAGGGTAGATGATTTACCAGAAGAGGTTCAGAAACTATTGGAAAAGTTTGCTGACATCATCACCTCATTCGTTGCCACCGATCAGAAGTGTGAGTCATCATATTGATCTCATACCTGGAGCTAGTTTACCAAACAAAGCAGCGTACAGGTTGATGCCGCAGGAGAATGAAGAGGTCAAAAGACAAGTCCAGGATTTGTTGGACAAAGGTTTGGTCAGAGAAAGCTTGAGTCCATATGTTGTTCCGACAGTACTCAGTCTGAAGAAAGACGAAGGCTGGAGGATGTGTATTGACTCGAGGGAAATCAACAAAATAACCATCAGGTACAAATTTCCATTGCCAAGGATGGATGACTTGATGGATTTCTTGAGTGGAGCAAATTTTTTTTCGAATATTGACTTGAAGAGTGGTTATCACCAAATCCGTATGAGAGAAGGAGATGAATGGAAGACAACATTCAAAACCAACGAAGGTTTGTATGAATGGCTGTTTATGTCGTTTGTCTTAACAAATGCATCGAGTACTTTCATGAGATTGATGAATGAAGTCGCGAAGGATTTCATCGGGGAATTTGTCATTGTGTACCTTGATGACATACTGATTTTCAGTAAAACAAAGGAAGAGCTTCTGAAACATTTGGCTACAGTGATGAAGAGGTTACAGCAAGAGAAGCTATTGATAAATATGAAGAAATCCTCATTCATGAAGATGGAGCTCATTTATTTGGGTTTTGTTATTTCTGCAGATAAGTTGAGGATGGATCCAGATAAGGTGGAGGTAATTAAGAATTGGCCATCACTGAAGAATATCTTTGAGGTGAGAAGTTTTCATGGATTGGATAGTTTCTACCAGAATTTCATCAGTAATTTCAGTGGAATTAGTGCATTGATGATGGACACAGTGAAGAAGAGACACAAATATTTTCACTGGACAGAAGAAGCCGAGAAGAGTTTTAATTTGTTGAAAAGGAAGATCACGGAACAACTGATTCTGGTGTTGCCTGATTTCCAAAAGACATTTCAAGTGAAATGCGATGCAAGTGGATTTGCAATAGGGGCAGTCTTGAGCCAAGAAGACAGGCCGATAGCATACTTCAGTGAGAAGATGAATGAAGCGAAAGTGAAGTACTCCACATATGACAAGGAGTTCTATGCTATTATTCAAGCATTGAAAAAATGGAGACATTACTTAATCCCTAAGGAGTTTGTCTTATACAGTGACAATCATGCTTTGCAATTTGTGACTCAACAGGAGAAGTTGAATCAAAGACATGTTAAATGGGTTGAATACATGCAGAACTTTACTTTTGTAATCAAGCATATTTCTGGAACTGCTAACAAAGTTGTTGATGCTTTGAGCAGGAAGTGTTTGTTGTTGCAGGAGTTCAGAGTCAACACACTGGGTTTTGATGATCTCAGAGATATGTACATAGATGATCCAGATTTTAAGGAGGCATATGAAGCAACTGAGAATCCAATTCTCAGAGATAGAAACCAATGGGCAGAATACATGATCCAAGAAGGATGATTGTTTAAGGGTAATCAACTTTGTATTCCAAAATGCTCCATGAGGGAGAATTTGCTGAAGGAGAAACATTGTGGAGGATTGGTCGGAAATTTCAGTCATGAAAAGACATTTGCAAAGTTGAATGAGTCATATTATTGGCCAGGAATAAGAGTAGATGTCAAAATATTTGTGGACAGATGCAAAATTTGTCAGCATTTGAAGGGAAAGAGGCAGAATGCAGGTTTTTATCAACCAGTTCCCATACCTGCGAGGCCGTGGGATGTAGTTAGCATGGAATTCGTATTGGGGTTACCAAGAACACAAAGAGGGTTTGACTCAATCTTTGTGGTAGTGGATAGATTTTCTAAGATGGCACATTTCATTCCATGTCAGAAAACCAGTGACGCAACTCACATTGCCAATCTGTTTTCCAAAGAAGTCATTTGACTTCACGGCTTGCCAAGAAGCATAGTTTCGGATCGAGACACTAAGTTCGTAGGAAACTTCTGGAGAACCTCATGGAAAAACATGGGAACTAACTTTTCGTTTAGTTCAGCTTATCATCCTTAGATGGATGGACAGATAGAAGCGGTGAACAGAAGTCTGGGAGACTTGCTAAGAACTTTGGTGATAGAACACCACAACCAGTGGGTCAATATATTACCACAAGCAGAATTTGCTTATAATGATTCAATCAACAGAAGAACAGGGTAGAGTCCATTCTAGATTGTTTATGGGATGCAGCCAAGAGGATTTTCAGAATTGAGAGATTCAAAATAGAATACAACTAGGAGTGCTAGTGCAGAGGATTTCACAGAAGCGATGAAGGAAATTCATAGCCAGGTGAAGGAACGATTGTAGAACTTGAGCCAAGAGTATAAGCGCATAGTAGATCAACACAGGAGACAACTTCAATTTGAGGTTGGTGGTTCGATTCTGGCACATCTGAGAAAGGAAAGGTTCCCAAAAGGGACATATAACAAACTGAAGATGAAGAAGATCAGACCATGTAAGGTCTTGAAGAAATTTGGGACAAATGCTTATGAGATTGAATTACCCGATGGGATCATAATTTCTCCGATATTCAATGTCTCAGATTTGTACCCATACAAAGCTGAGGAAGAAGGAACAAGTGATGAACAACCAGAGGTCCAGTGGACAAAACAGATGCCAGTTGCAGATAAGCCACAGATGGAAAGCATTCTGGACAAAAGAGTTAGCAAGAAGACCATGAGAAATGAATACTTTGAATACTTGGTCAAGTGGAAGGGAGATCCAGTTGAAGATGCTAGCTAGGAGAATGAAGCATAGATCCAGAAGCATGGACAAACCATGTGAGAGATCATGGACATGAGCCCATGAAAAATATCAAGCGAGGGAGTATGATACAGGAGCATCGCCAACAACAAGCGAGCATGGGACAAAAAGCCGATGCATTTTGGCACATGATAAATTATTTGAATGTTTTGACGTTGGATGCACCAAACGTAAATGTAATAGTTAAGGAGAGGCATACTTATTGATTTGTAATTAGACCTTGAGTGTCCCACTCTCGTCTGAAGGACTAAGAGGCATTTATGTTAGTTAATGTTAGTAGGTAGATTTAAATTCTTAGATTAGACAGTTTTAGGAGCGGAGGAAAAATTGATATAGACACCCTCATTTGTATCATTGTAACATTAGCAAGAGTAGCATAATCAATCAAGAGAGCAAAGAGCTATAGTTGAAAAACACCCATGTACAGAGATTTGAATTAATAGAAAGAGCTTCTATTCAAATTCATGGTGTCGTATTTGTCCTCTGTGTATGCATTGTGAATGTTATGCTCATGGATGCTTATTCCCTGTTATACATTTGCTTTGATGTGTGGATGTATGATTTCATGTTAATGTCTGAAATTTGAAGAGAGGGAGAATAGAGAATGAGTTTCAATTGTTTCTCTACTTGAGCAAGAGTTTTCCTGCAAGGAGTGCAGTGAAATCGTCCGCAAGGTGTGCATTGATGAAGGTCAGAGTTCGTCTTTGCAAGCTCAGGAGAGATAACACGGTTCTTATTCTCGCATAAGTGTAAGTTAAGTATAGGATCCGTGCAAGGAGTGCGCAGGCTGAGTGAAGTCTCAGTGTTTGCAAATTGAGCGAAGTGGTGGAAAGACTATTGTTGGAGAGAGTGCACAGAGTCGGAGAATTCAATACCTGGAAGTATTCAAGAATTGCTGCAAGGAGTGTGTGCAAGAGTCTTCTTGAAGACTTGAGTCATGGAGAAATCTCAGGAGGTTTAGTACCTTGAAATGTTCAGAGAGAAGGCGTAGCGATATCATTTCACAGGTGGACAAGTTTTGCAAAAGATCATTTTGTTCATTTCACAGAAATCACCAAGGAGGAATTTGACGGTCGGAGTTCTCCGTGGAGAATTCACGAGGTCTTGGAAGTCATCAGATCTCACAGAGGAGCAAGAAGGTTATGGTGCATGTTTTCTAAGTGAAAATATCGGGAGAATAGAGCCATTGGATCTGGGCCGACAGGGCCATCGGATCACTCACATATTTCACATCTCGGGGTTTCGAGAGGTGAAGAGTTGAAACTTTTGTAGCGA
This sequence comes from Picea glauca, assembly GCA_000966675.3. Taxonomy (NCBI): domain Eukaryota; kingdom Viridiplantae; phylum Streptophyta; class Pinopsida; order Pinales; family Pinaceae; genus Picea; species Picea glauca. Next base: position 89,070 of record JZKD02S1687407.1, read on the forward strand.
GACTCGCGAAATAGCGAAAGGAAAAGTCCCGAAATAGCAAAGGAAACTGAGCCATTTGCTAGAAAGAGGACACATGTCACAAGATCACCCGTATCGGGGACTTGGATATCAGAGGTCCGAAAGAGAAGTTTTTCAACTTTGCGAGATGCGAAGTTGCGAAAAGAATCAGGACCGTCCATCTAAGAGTAGACAGGTGGCCTGCTCGCCAACATGGAAGTCAGACTTTGTTGACCATTTTAGGGTTTTGTGAGTTGGAGAGTCAGAAGTTCAACATCAGGACTCGCAAAGTAGCGAGGTCCGAAACTCTGAAAAAGGCGGGAAGTTCTGTGAAGGACCCGCGTAGATGACGTGTCAGAATTTCACCATTTCGGCATATCACAGGGTAAGGGGTCAAGGCTTTCGTCCCGAAAGTCCCGAAGTCACGAGAAGTGAAGTCGCGAAGTAATCTAAGCCGTCCATCGGAGGAGGACAGGTGGTCGAGATCAGAGGATCTCACGAACTTGGAGGTTCACCAGGTGAGAGCTCAAAATTTGGTTGTTCCAAGTTGTGAGAAGCTATGTAGTGAAGTGCCGAGGTTGCAAATAAGAGATACGTGGCAGAACCACAAGGTGGGGCCGGGAAGTAGACCGACGAACACACATTACACATTTGGAGGAGTCAACACTCCATTGATCTCTCACATCTCGGGGACTCGGGAGATAAGGGAACAAGAGTTCGAGCCTTCGACTCACGAAGTCACGAGTAGTGAGAACGAGAGGAGAAAGGAAAAATCTCACTTCTTGGGGATTTGGGAAGGAAAGGTGCCAAGGTTGGACCTTTGAACTCGCGAAGGCATGAGAGGTGAAAGGTGCTAGTGCTTAGCCTAGCCGGTGGTCGCATAAGGAGGGCGTTGAAAAAGGGAGAGCTGTACCCATTTCACGACCTCGATTATCGTGGGATCGCAGAGGAAGAGAAGGAGGTCATGACTCGCGAACTTGCGAGATCACGAACCATGAGAAAGAACCTGTGGATCGATTAGAAAGGGGATTTCAGAAGAGAATCTAAAAGAGTCGATCTGGCTCGAAGGGCATATAGAACGATCCTGTGAGCGAATATCGGTCCCGAGGGCCGATAGGTATACACCATCTAGTATATGGTTGGGTGTGTCATCCATTCAGGTTGGAATCTATCACCGAGGTTCACCAGGAAGTGGACATAAATTGATCCGAGGAACCTGACTCACTTTTTTAGACGGTTTGGGAAATAGGTTCACGTGTTTATCAAGCTAGGGTTTATATTCCTGAGAAGAGTAGTGGTATACAAACTCCTTTCGATTTGATGGCATTGATGCTTTGTTCGTTATTATGATCGAAGAGGTATCAAATAGGTCGCACAAGTGGTGGCTATAGAGGGTTATATTAGAATCGACTATTCTAACTGTTGTTGTTCTGTTGAGCTTTACTCTCTTTACATTTTGGGCAACTAGGAAATGACTTGATTCCAGTTTACTCACATTCATCGTTTTTCGCTGGAATGGTGATTCTCATTTAGAGTGAAGTCCTCATAAGAATTTAAAGAATATGACTCCCAAGGAGGCCTACATCAGAGTGAATCCTGAGGTTGGAACACTTCAGGATATTTGGGTGTCTTGTATACATTCATGTATCCAAGGAGAAAAAGACCAAGCTATACCCTTCAAGAAGAAAGAGTACATTTTTGGGGTACAGTGAGTCTTCGAAGGCATACCAGATCTACATCCCTGGTTAGAGATAAATTGAGGTGAGAAAATATGTTACCTTTGAGGAGGAGGTAGCCTTCAGGGGATCTAGAGGATCTCACATGGAGATTGATAGTGAGAGACAATAAGAGATGGTTCCTTCTCTCCCTCACCCTCCAACAGTTCAAAGGGATACAATTGAGCCTATTGATCCAATTGATCTTGTTGATCTTGTAGCTCCAGTTGATGTTCCTAGAGATATTGTAGTAGGTCCGAAGAGACCTATATGGGATCCTCAGACTCTATAGGAGGCAAAAGGACATTTATCTCCTCGTGGTACCTTCTGATAGAGCAAGATACCTTAGAGATATTTGTGCTATGTTGTAGTTATGAGACACATCATTGATTTTGAGCTTTCATGTTATGAGGAGGTATCTAGTCAGCTAGTATGGAGAGATGCCATGATGGAGGAGTATCAGTCCATCATGAAGAATGATGTGTGGGATATTGTTCTGAGACCTGAGGGGAAGTTTGTAGTGACTTCCAAGTGGATCTATAAGATCAAACACACAACTAATGGGAGCATCGAGAAACACAAGGAGAGAATTGTTGTTAGAAGATTCTCTCAGGTGGAAGGAATAGATTATGAGGAGACATTTGATCCCGTTGCTCGATAAAATTCTATCTAGATGATTATTTCCCTTGCAACATCCATGGGTTGGAGACTACATCAGATGGATGTGAAGACAAATTTTTTTTTTTCAGTGGAGAGATTGAGGAAGAAGTATACATCGAGAAGCCATATGGTTTCATGATACATGAGAAGGAGTCTCATGTGTACAGGTTGAAGAAGGCCTTGTATGGACTCAAGCATGCACCTCGAGCTTGGTATGCAAGGATTGATGGGCACCTGATGATTTTTGGGCTTCAACAAAAGTGTTGTCGATCCTGGCCTGTACTACAAGACTGTTAATGGTGAGTCCCTGATGATTTATTCCTCATCAGTACAGAGAGCCTTATTGTTGAATGCAAATATGCGTTGGCCTCTAAGTTTGAGATGAAGGACCTTGGTATGATGCACTACTTCTTGGGACTAGAGCTGTGGTAGAGAACTGATGAGATCTTCATGAGTCAGGGGAAGTACACAGTTGATATATTGAAGAAGTTTGGGATGTTGAAGTTGAAGTCTGTGGCTACACCAATGGTGACGAATCTGAAGAAACTAAGTGTGTGTTTTTCTGATTTTGATGAAATTGATCCAACTCTATACAGACAACTGATTGAATCATTGATGTATATGGTTAACACCAGACCAAATATTTTTCTATGCAGTGAGTGCACTTAGCCAGTTTATGAGTCAGTCGAGATAGACACACTAGATTATTGCGAAGCATGTGTTGAGATACCTGCGAGGCACAATTGGACATGGTTTGATATATACTTCCAATATTGATATGATATGCCAAGAATATATTGACTCTGATTGGGCAGGGAGCGCAGTGGACAGAAAGAGCACCTTCGGGTGTTGCTTCACTTTGGGATCTTCCATGGTTTCCCAGTGTAGCAGGAAACAAAATTATGTGGCTTTGAGCATAGCACAAGTAGAGTACACTGCATTAAGTATGTCAGTCCGTGAAGTAGTGTGGCTTCGCAAGCTCCTTGAAAATTTATCCAAAAATGTGTTAGATTCCACCATTATTCATTATGGTAACCAAAGTTGTGTGAAGATATCAGAGAATCTAGTGTTTCATGACAAATCAAGCCACATTGAGATCAAGTACCATTACATCTGAGACATGGTGTAGAGGAAGGAAGTAATGGTGTTGTACCTTCCTACAAATGAGCAGGTTGTTGATGTTCTTACCAAACCAGGACGAAGTTCAAGTACTTCCATGACATACTTGGTGTGGAAGAGAATGCTTCTCTCGTCGAGAGGGAGTGTTGATGTTTGCAGCTTCCTGAGATATTCTTGATATTGTACTCCTCTGTGACTGAGTTGAGTTGATCTGTGATGACACTTATCCGAGAAGGGATAAGTGTGTTTGGGATTATATCCCAGTGTACCTTGTGGAGAGAACATGAGGACACATCCCATGTGGAGAGCACATGAGGACATGTCAAGGGAGTTGACCCTTGATGTCACCCACTATGGGAGTTCACCCTAGTGTTTCTAGAGGGTGTAGCCTCTAGAAGTCCACATGGGAGTGCCATGTGTGAAAAACATTCTCCATATCGTACTCCTCTGTGAATTGAGTTGAGTTGATTTGTGAGGAGACTTATTTGAGAATGGATAAGTGCATTTGGGCTTATAGCCCAACATCCCATGTGGAGAGCACATGAGGACATGTCAAGGGAGTTGACCCTTGACATCACACATTATGGGAGTTTACCCTAGCGTTTCTAGAGGATGTAGCCTCTAGAAGTCCACATGGGAGTGCCATGTGTGACAAACCTTTTTCTACTATGGTGGTTGTGTACCACTGGAGGAGATTGCGTGTCTCTAGACAGTAGTTGTGTACTACTATGGAAAGATACCTCCCTAGATAAGAGGGAGTGTTGATGTTTCAGCATCAGGTGGAACTTCTCGTAGATTGGGTTGTAGACCAAGGGAGATATGATACATTTATCATAAAGGTGCACTTGTGGTAAATGGGCCTAGACGTAGTCCTTCCTTGAACATGAAAATGAATAATATGGACTCGAGGTGCTTGAAGTGCTTTCCATGTGTCAGTTAGCATCAGGCTAACATTCACTCATAGGTGTGTACTTGTGGTGAAAAATCCTGGTGTGGTCTTTGTCCTAGTCATGGTGATTTGACAAGGAATGATAAAGACTCAAGAAGCTATATGCTATTACATGTAGACCTAAAGTGAGCCTCATTCAGAGAGAGTCACGTGGCTCAAAAGGGAGAGCCGTAGAAGGAGTTTCTCTTCGGTTCAGGTGGGATAGAGACGTCTCCCAAGACTAACATACAAGTGTCATGAGTCTAGGGTGTGTTGCCGTCCTTATACACACTTGCAAAAGTGAGATAAGTCTAGCTCACTTAGTGTGTCCTTGGAGGCACAATGCCTAGGTTTACAACCCATGTTGTCACTTTGACCAGAACCTCTTCCATCTAGGCTCACTCCTAGGGAAGCCAAGGGGGTTAGTCCCTAGTTTCTAGATTAGTTTCAGAGTTAAGTTCTAGGTGTTGATTTCAATTATTTACAAGGTTTAGGGGTTTCTAATCCTAGGATGCACAAGTAGCAATGGAAGATGCAAGGGTTAGTATGTTAAGAAAGACCTTTCCTAGGGAAACTAAAACTAGTGCCTAAGATTGGGCAAGGGGTCAACTAAGTTAAGGGTTTGTTCGTTACAAATAGATTACAGTATTACTTACAAAAGAATAACTTGATCGAATAAATATTAGACACAAGATTTACAGTTCAAAAAATGCTAGAGTACAATAACAAGCTAACCACTTTACTTATATTGTGTTTGTACAAGATATAAAAAGATTAGAGCATCATATAACATTATCATCGAAGCAACAAGATCATCATCATAATTACATCAAGAAGACGATTTATGAAGCTAAGCACAAGTATCAAGGATGAAGATCAACCACTCTTAATTACAAGTATTTAGAAACTTAAATCTAGAGTTTAGTTGTTAATATTTCTTAAGGTTATCAAATTTTATTAAACTTTCACCAAAGCCTCCTCCTCCTATTTCCAAATAACTATTGGATGCTTAATAAGTGTTTCCACCCTAGCTTCACAGGTCAGCCCTAAGACAAGAGTACTTCCTGGAGAGGACACATCCCATGTTTCGTGAGACAGTCCCCTGCCTACACCCTCCATTGTTTTCCTCAAGTCCCATTTTAGATGGTGAAGATGGTGGTCTGAGGTACCCTAAAGAGTCTATTCAGTTATTGTATAAGTTGGGTAGACTTTTAGGAGTGTTTAAGAGTGTTTTAAGGATTTTATGACACTTTTTAAGAGTGATTTAGTGACTTGGCTGAAACTCACTTCAGCCTTAAATATGTGTTGATTAAGTTAAAAATTTAAGAGCATTAACACATGGAAATGTTACACACAACTATACCAATGAAGATTTTTTTTTTCTTTTTAGGGAAAAAAAATTTCTTGAAATTTTTTATGAAAAATTTATATTATGATGACCATAAGACTATAATATTCTAACTGAAATATGGATTTTAACAAAAATATATAGAGAAAGAGCAATAGAAGAAGATTTCTTGGAGAGTATGAATATCTCAAAGGGGGACTCTTCCAAGAGGCACCCTAATGAAACCCTTGAAGTTCAACCTGCAAAAACTCACACAATAACATGCATACAATGGATAATATGGAGGGTTAAACTAATAAAGTGAAATACTTGCACCCTATCTAGCTAACCACATATATAGATCTACAAGAGTACTCTTTGCAAGATCTACTCAAATAAAATACTTTACCTAAGATCCATTCATGCAACCATCATATAAAATTAAAACAAGTTTACCTCATATGTTTGTAAGAACAAAAATACTTGTAGATCTTCCAAAATCCTCCAAATCTTCTTTTATTATTGCATCAAGAAAAGGGATCTTGGAGAAATACTTGCTCCAAAACCCTAAGAGAAGAAAATGAAGATGGATGGAATAGAGAGAGAGAGAGAGTGGAAAATCAAGTAGCATAACAATAGCTCAAGATATGGTCAGTTGGGAGTGAGGAAAGAAACCTACTTATACTTGGAGAGGAAAACCTACCTCTCTTGAATCTATGCCAAGTTTCCACCACCAAGCAAATGAGTAGATCTCAAGGCTAGGGTGGACCATCTAGGGTTTGGAAGCTGGATGTAGGGTGTAGAAAAATGTGGGAGGTGTTGGGATCAAGCAAAGAGGTGTGGGAGGCCTTCATATTGATGCCAAGGAAGGTGAGAGGTCTCAAATAATTAAAAAAAAAATATTTGTGGAGTTTCTAGATGGAGGGGGGCGTAACTCCTCTTGGAGAGCACGCCACTTGGGGATGAGGGAAAGATTGGAGGGTGAGAGATGAGGTGAGGAGTGTGGGAAAAATATAGAAGAAGATGTGGGTGGTAAATGTAGGTAAATAACATGAGAGGAGGAACCCCCACACACTTAAACCCAAGTCACAACGTTTCCTACTAGGAAAAACGTCAATCCCCATAGGGGGGCGTAACTTTTTGGTGAGGAGAAGGTGTAAAGGGTTAGAATAGGTTGGAAAAGGTTGGGAGGGTTATCTTATGCTTAGGGGGTCTCTCTCTAACCTTTATTCCATCATTTTACATCCTCTAACTCATTATTACAATTTTTACATTTTTGCCATGTTTGGACTTTAGCAATTAAAATTGTTGTTTTACACTGATTGACACTCTGAGTGGACAAACCCATAGAAAAAGTTATCCAACTGAGCTAAAACTTAGTCTATGGATGTAGGGGGTGCTATTCCATTTCTTTTGAGTACAAATACCCCTATCAAAACTCCAAGGACCTAGTTTTGACAATTATTGCTAAAAAACAATTAATTAATTAAATAATTAAACCTCCAAACTTAGAGAAATTTAATTAAAAATAAATAAATTAAAAAAAACTATTCTAGACTCGATGGAATTATGTGAGACCTCCTAAGATGTCTTGCATGGTCATTTACAATGATTCCCTATAATAGTTACCAAAAGATAAGCCCACTAGAGCATCATTCACCACTTTGGAGGAATTATTGCAAGTGTGAGGGAAAAACTCAAGGGAAATCAATAAGGCTGAAAATCCCAATTGATAACCCGAGGTTAAAAAACCCTCGGTGAAAGGAACTCTCCCAGTGAACCGATCCCAACGTAACTGACCTAGACATGACTCATGTAGACCTATTACATTATTAACCCACGCAGGGGTGCAGAAATTCCAGTTACAAAAAGAAGTGTTGGGGCCAAACAATGCCCTGTAGAACCAAAGTATTCGACAAATCTGCATCTGCTGATGCATCTCTTCATGGCACATGGATTTGACCACATGTGTTGGAGAGGCGGTCAAGATCTGGCTCCACATGGGATGTGTGTTCGATCTTCTCATTCGAGACAGAGAGCATACGAGAATCTAACACCTACAATAGAGTGCTCACCAATAACCAACATAAAAATACATATATACATGGTTAAATCAATGAATGCTATATACAACATTTACAAAATGAAATAACTAAAGTACAACATCATTAATTTACAACAAATGAAATCTATAGTACAGAAAAAAAAATTTAAGTACATATTGACATAATGAATGAAATAATACAAAATTGAAAATACAAGGAAAAGGGTTAGAGATACGTTACAGAGGGTGTCCCTTTGGACACCAAGTTGCCCCTCATCTGAATAAAAGTTTGAGCTGTTGCCCATTCCTCGGAATGTTAATGGGCTCACCATCCAAATGGCTGAGATGAAAAGAATTTGGCCCTGCTATTTCTCTGATCAAATATGGCCCTAACCATAAACTGTCAAATTTGCCATGATTTCCCAATTTCTCTCTACCTTTATCCCATAACAAAACTGTATCCTTGATCATGAAATCCATGTGTCTGGTTGACCTGTAGAAATCTTTCTTTATCTTACTCAGATTTCTGCAATTATGATCATAAGCCTTTCGTCTGATTTCATCTAACTCAATGATCTGATTGACCCTGTTCTGAACTGCATCATGTTCTGTGGAAACATCCTCAACTGACCCATAAGTAGGAAGTCTAAGGTGCACTAGAAACCTAGCCTCCAAACCATACACTAACTCAAAAGGACTCTTTCCAGTAGCTTCTTTCTTTGTTAGCCTGTTAGCCCATAATGCATGTTTGATTTTACTATCCCAAGATTTCTTATTTTCACCGACTATTTTCTTAACAATGGTCATTAAGTTTTTATTACTTGATTCATCTTGACCATTTCCTTGGGGATAGTAATCTAATTCATGTGATAAGATAATACCATACTTGAAGCAAAAACATGACATCTTGGCTGAACAAAAGGCCTTGGCATTATCTGTAACTATCTTTGATGGGACCCCAAATCTAGTTATGATTATGTCTTCAAGGAAATCCATCACAACCTTTTCAGTTGTTGACTTTGTAGGAATGGCTTCAACCCATTTTTTAAAGTAATTTGTAGCTGTGAGAACCCATGAATAACCATTACTTGAATTATCACTAAACTTCTCGATGAAGTCCAAACCCCACTACTGAAAAGGTGCTTCAACCACCACTGGTTGCAAAGGGAGTGCTGCTAATTTTTGCTTTTCTATGAAAAGATGACATGGCTCACATTTCCGAACAAACTGATGCACATATGAAAATATAGTGGGCCAATAATATCCTGCTCTAAGGATTTTGTGGGTAGTATTTTTAGCAGCAAAGTGTCCACCACAAAAACCTCCATGGAATTCATCCATTAGTTTCTTTGACTCAACGTCATCCACACATCTAAGGATAACCCCATCAGGATTTTTCCATCCTAATCCATCTCTAGTAAGGACATACTTGGAAGATTTTAACCTTAAATCCCTTTTATTGTGTCCTACTAGGTGGCCTGGACAAGTTAGATTCTTGAGATAGAAAATGATGTCTGTGTACCAATATAATTGTTCAAGTTTTAACAAGTTACGATGCCATTCTTCATTATTGATTTGGTTAACCATATCCAAGGCTTTCTCATTACTTTCTGTCAACATTTTAGCCAATCCTTGACCCTTAATCAATTTTGTTGGTTTTATTTCCAACTCATATTCTTGGATTTTAGCAATCCATCTACCCCTTGAGCCCAATCCTTCTACTTGAGATAAAACATCTTTAACCATAGAATTAGGAACATAACCAATCACCTTGGAATATCCGATGAAGACTCTGAAATGTTTGACTGATTTGACTAAGGCATAAGCCTGTTTCTCAAACATGGGATACTTTAATTCCGAATTTTGCAAGGCTCTACTAATATAGGCAATAGGCTAATCATGGCCTTGATAATTTTTTGTAAGCAACACACCAGCAATAGAGTCTTCAGAAGAAAAAGAGAAAATCTAAAAGTCTTTCTCATAGTTTGCGCTAATAAGGACCAGAGCCTCACATATGGCAGTCTTAATCTGTTCAAAAGTCTGTTTAATTTCATCATTCCATTCAAACTTTAAATCATTCTTAAGTAGCTTATATATAGGTTTCATGATTTCAACATAGTTGGGAATGAACGTATGGACAAAATTTGTTTGTCCTAAGAAGGATTGGAGAGCTTTCTTTGACATAGGCAAAGGAACCTTATTGATGGCTTCAACTCTCTCTGGGTCTATCTTAACCCCATATTTAGTGATTATGTGGACCAATAATTTACCTTCAGTCACCCCAAAGACTAACTTAGCAGGATTTAGAGAAATTTCAAACTCTCTACATCCGTCCAAAACTTTCCTAAGGTGGTTAATATGAGTTTTACCATCCTTAGAAAAAACGGTTAGATCATCTTGATATATTTCAATTAATTTACCAATCAACCCCTTGAAGGCATAATCCATAGCTCTCTGAAAAGTAGCTACAACATTTGATAAACCAAATGACATTCTGAGATATTCAAAAGTTCCCCATGAAGTAGTAAAAGTAGTTTTATGCCTATCTTCTGCTCTAAGTCTGATCTGATTATAACCTGAGAAACCATCAAGCATGGAAATCATTCTTGAACTTGTAACTCGTTTAAGTAAAGTTTCCATATTGGGTAGGGGATAGTTGTCTTTTGTGCAAGCAATGTTTAAATTCCTGAAGTCAATACAAATCTGGATCTTCCCTGTTTTCTTCGTAGCAACAACCAAGTTTCAGCACCATGAAGAATGTATAGTCTGAGCGATGATGCCATCTTCTAACATTTTCTGTAACTCCTGTTGGACCAAAGGAGATAACTTGGGGTTTAACTGTCTCAACTTTTGTCTAAATGGCTTAGTTTCTTCCTTGAGCAGAATCACATGCTGAATCACATCCTCCCTATAGACTTTGAGCTCATCATAACTGAAAGCCAAGACATCCCTATATTCTTTTAATAACTCGACAATTTGAATCCTTTCCTCTATAGGGGTAGTCTTGCCTATTTTTACCATCCTAGGTTGTTCACTTGTTCCAATGTTAATTTCCAAGTGGTCACATAGCTTTTTCTTTAATCCTTCTTTTTGTTTGTGACCATCCTGTCTCTCAAAGTCCCTTTCCAAGGACACAACTCACCTAGGGGGTGTTTTCAATTCATTATCATTTCCTGTATAATTACAACCCTCCTCTTTAATGGTGCATCTGTCCAAATTTGAAAATTCATGCATGTGGGTCAAAACTTTGATCATCTGTTTGTCATCATCAAAAACCTGCCAATGATCTATATTATTAGGAACTGAGGGCTGAAAAATTACTTCCACTGAAATATTCTCATCAGCTAAACCATCTGGAAGTTGAAGAGTGGAAGCGCCTACTGCAAGCTCGTCTGCCTTTGCATTCTGTTCTCTAGGAATGACAATTAAGTTGAAAGCATCTAGATAATTTAGTGAGTCCAAAATTGCATTCCTATATCCTTTTAGTCTTTTCGAATTGCAAGCAAACTTGTTCTTTAATTTTTGTATGACCAAATCTGAACCCCCTTTTATATTTAGACATTTCACACCTCTATCTTTGCAAAGTTCCAAACCAAGGTGAAAAGCTTCATACTCAGCCACATTATTAGTTGCATCAAACTCCAATCTATAAGAAAATCTCAAAACTTCACCATTTGGAGCTTGAAGCACAATACCAACACCTTTTCCTGCTATAGAAAAGCACCATTAAAGTTCATGTACCACACCTTATCTAATTCATTATCTTGACTTGTCTCTCCAAAAGGCACAATGGAATTAGATAAGATGGCATAATTACCAAGACCTTCTTCAGTCCACTTTAATTCATTCTTGGGATTCTTGGAATATTCAACATGATACTTTCTATACACTTCCCTACTTAACCTAAAAGTACTTCCATCTGGGGTAGGGAGCATAGCATAAGATAAATCCATTTGTAGACTACCACCCAAATCTGCAACAAATTTTCTATTCAATAACATTCGCCAAACATCCGGAACATTAATCACCACAATATCCATTTCAAACATGATGTCTGGAAATACTGCTAAGTGTACCTGCAAACCTTTAACCAATGCATGCACTTCTATCGTTTGACTATCCAAGGCACAAATGTTATGGTAACGTCTCAATATATTCTTAAGTTCAACTATTCCATCACCTTCTTAGTAATAACATTTGATCTTGCTCCTGAATCAAGCATGCAATTGTGTAAAACTTTGTCATTCACAAGTAAGGAAAGGTAGAAAGGCAGATTATTCTCATTCTTCCTATCCCAATTCTGTTGAATCACTGGTGCATTCTGGTAAGCCAGAGCTGGTTGTTTCTCAACAACAACTTTAGGAGGTTGTTCAATGGCTTTAAGTAGTTTTTCCCTCTATGAAGGAATCTTCGTGATTTTTGACACTGGCACTAACACATTCGCATTATTCAACCAACCACCTAATTCAAAGTTCAAGTCTGTATTAATGGGCACATTATACTTAGGAGGAGATGATACTTTGGGGGTATTAGTTTGAATTTTATCTTGACTTGTTTTTCCACCCCTTTGGTATGTAATGCCTCTAAACTTAGCCATTTCTGCAATCTGTTGGGAAGTGGGCTTGAGCCCATACTTTTCTGTAGATTTATCAACATTTCCATTCATAAAGTTTCCACTACTTCCATAATCATTGAAATCATTCCAATCATACATGCCACCATAGTATCTTTTATCACACATGTTCACTTGTTCATTTCCTTGGTTTCCATATTCATTTTCACATTCTTCAAGGTAAACTAAACAAGTCAATTCCTCATGAAACTCACCACAAGGCCTACAATAAGGTATGGATCGATGTTATACCAAGTTGGTGGATTCAAAAGGATTACGTGGTCTTTGATCATTCTGGGGAGGTCTTCTTGGCCACCTATCATTTGGCTTGTGCGGTTGTCTATTACCTTGGGACCTCTCCATAGTGATCACACTGTTGTTTATTTGAGTTAGCTGATTGGAGTGGTTTATTTCCTTATTCTTAATTAACTGAGTCAAATCTTTGATTTCTTTAATCCCATCACTGGATGATCCTTGACCCTCCTCCTTCTTCTTTTCATCATTAACCTTAGAAGGAGAAACTCTACTAAAACCAGGAATGTTGGATTTCCTAGCTTCAAGCATATTATGATCAATCCTTATAGTTGTTTCTTCTGCTGCAGGCAACATTTGAGGATCCTTATCCCTTAAAGCATATCTCATTTCACCCTCAAAAGCCTCTATATAATAAATCAAAATTGCAGCATCCGAAGGCTTAACATCTTGATGAAGGCCCTTCACCACACTATTAAACTTAGTGTTAAATTCTAACACCATTTCATTTTCTTTCTTATGACTAGTGGTAAGAGCTCCCAGTTGATATCTATGTTCCTTTGAATCACCCCATCTCTTCCTAAATTCATCCAATATTGAATTAAGGGTGCTAAACTTGTTTGCAAGAAAATCTGAAAACCATTCACCATCATCCCCTTCCAAAGAAAAGAAAAACAATGTCATCTTCACATCTTCCTCATTATGACCTTTACAATACTTCAATAAACACTTGTCAAAACTTGCGATGTGGGACCTGGCACTTATAGCATTGTTCCCATGAAAAATAGGCAACTTGTCAATGGCTTTCTCCGGAACATCGTGAGGGGAACCCTGAATTGCTGCAAGGTTTAGAGAACTCAAACAGGAAGTCATCGTTACGTTAGGATTATTAGTGGGATTATTAACAGTTGGTTGGTTATTAGTTTGGAACAATAATTTGATATCGTTGAGTGCTTCCTCCCTAAGACTTTCAAGTAGCCTCCTAGGAGCCAAGTGGTTTAATCTCCTCCTATAAACCTTTTTGGGGTCAGGAAAAGAGTAAACCACTCCTTGTGAAGTGCTCCTAGTAGTATACCTACTAGATTTTTCCAATGGAGTTGCCACTTAGACAAGAATCACACAAAGCTAACCAATCACAATTTCAAAGAATTTTAAGGCCTAAAAAGTTTTATTATTTAGTTCTTAAAGAATCAAGTTAAGTCGTTAGGACCAAGGATAAATGACTTGTCCCCAGAAGCAGCACCAAAGATGTTGTCGTCCTTATACACACTTGCAAACGTGAGCTAAGTCCAGCTCACTTAGTGTGTCCTTGGAGGCACAATGCCTAGGTTCACATCCCACGTTGTCAATTTGACCAAAACCTCTTTTGTCTAGGCTCACTCCTAAGGAAGCCAAGGGGGGTAGTCCCTAGTTTCTAGATTAGTTTTAGAGTTAAGTTCTAGGAGTTGATTTCAATTATTTACAAGGTTTAGGGGTTTCTAATCCTAGGATGCAGAAGAAACAATGCAAGATGCAAGGGTTAGTATGTTAAAAAAGACCTTTCTTAGGGAAACTAAAACTAGTGCCTAAGATTGGGCAAGGGGTCAACTAATTTAAGGGGTTGTTCATTACAAATAGATTACAGTATTACTTACAAAAGAATAACTTGATCAAATAAATATTAGACACAAGATTTACAGTTCAAAGAATGCTAGAGTACAATAACAAGCTAACCAGTTTACTTATATTGTGTTTGTGCAGGATATAAAAAGATTAGAGCACCATATAACATTATCATCAAAGCAACAAGATAATAATCATCAATACATCAAGAAGAATATTTATGAAGTTAAGCACAAGTATCAAGGATGAAGATCAACCACTCTTAATTAAAAGTATTTAGAAACTTAAATCTAGAGTTTAGTTGTTAATCTTTCTTAAGGTTATCAAATTTTATTAAGCTTTCACCAAAGCCTCCTCCTCCTATTGCCAAATAACTTCTAGATTCTCAATAAGTGTTTCCACCCTAGCTTCACAGGTCATCCCTAATACAAGAGTACTTCCCGGAGAGGACACATCCTGTGTGCCATGAGATAGTCCCCTGCCTACACCCTCTGTTGTTTTCCTCAAGTCCCATTTTAGATGGTGAATATGGTGGTCTGAGGTACCCTAAAGAGTCTATTAAGTTATTGTATAAGTTGGGTAGACTTTTAGGAGTGTTTAGGAGTGTTTTAAGGATTTTATGAAACATTTTAAGAGTGATTTAGTGACTTGGACGAAACTCACTTCAGCCTTAAAGATGTGTTGATTAAGTTAAAAAATTAAGAGCATTAACACATGTGTATGTCACTAGATTGCACAATTAGATAACTTGAAAGAACAACAAAGGTAAGAACAACTTGCCACCCAATAGAAGATATGCAATCAAAATTATATCATGTTCAATATAATTTAGATAAGAACATTTAGTGTGAAAGAGAAAAATATTTAGATGTGCCTACTTATCAACAAGTTATTTCAAGTATGTAGCATCAATGAAAAATAACACCATCTACTTGTTGAAACATCTAAACATCAAAGATTATAGATCTAAGCATGAAACATAAAGATAAAGACTTGACATAAGCGAAGCATGCATGGGATCTAGTTAAGGTGATTTATGTGGCCAATAGGCTTAAGCTAGGGAATTGTAAAGTATATTAGATCTAGATCTAGAATATTATAACATTAAGCATTTAGATCATGAACCATATGTTAGAACCATAACCTAACCTTTTGGGGTATTCCTCTCCCAAATAGGTAGGAAATTAAATTAGCTTGCTTAATTAGAGATTATTGAGAAAGGAGAGAAACAAGCAAGCCAAGAAGAGGAAGCAAAGAGAGGCAATCAAACCAAGAAAAAAACAGGAAGCAAGCAAAGGGAAAAGGAAAACAAGCAAACTCTAACAAGCAAACAAGCATACCCTACCCCACGTCTTAGGGTTTGGGAGACCCCCTTTATCTCACAAACCCTCACGTACTAGCAAGAAAGAGGAAAAAGGAAAGAAAGGAGAAAGATCTAAACTAAACTCTAAATACCCCAAAGCTCACACGTGGGAGGAGGCCATACCACTCCTTCTCCCACAGCTATGAGCCACTACAACCAAGAAAAAATGAGAAGAAATGATGAAAAACACTTAGAAATTGAAGGAGGAAGGTTGAGAAATAGCTACCAATCCCTTGGGGGGTCTTTGAGTGTTGTGTGGATGCCTTTGGGTAGCCAAAACCCCTGTCAACCATATCTGAAACTGCAAAAACCAACAAGCTATGCTTGCTGGAAATGTTACACACAACTATACCAATGAAGAAAAACTTTTGTTTTTTAGGGAAAAATTTTTTCTTGAAATTTTTTATGAAAAAATTATATTATGATGACCATAAGACTATAATATGCTAGCTGAAATATGGATTGTAACAGAAATATATAGAGAAAGAGAAATTGAAGAAGATTGCTCGGAGTGTATGAAAATCTCAAAGGGGGACTCTTCCAAGAGGCACCCTAATGAAACCCTTGAAGTTCAACCTGCAAAAAATCATACAATAGCATGCATACAATGGATAATATGGAGGGTTAAAATAATAAAATGAAATACTTGCACCCTATCTAGCTAACCACATCTATAGATCTACAAGACTACTCTTTGCAAGATATACTCAAATAAAATACTTTACCTAAGATCCATTCATGCAACCATCATATCAAATTAAAACAAGTTTACCTCATATGTTTGTAAGAACAAAAATACTTGTAGATATTCCCAAAATACTCCAAAGATTATTTTATTATTGCATCAAGAAAAGGGATCTTGGAGAAATACTTGCTCCAAAACCATAAGAGAAGAAAATGAAGATGGATGGAATAGAGAGAGAGAGTGGAAAATCAAGTAGCATAACAATAGCTCAAGATATGGTCACTTGGGAGTGAGGAAAAAGACCTATTTATACTTGGAGGGGAAAAAATACCTCTCTTGGATCTATGCCAAGTGCCCACCACCAAGCAAATGAGTAGATCTCAAGGCTAGGGCGCACCATCTAGGGTTTGAAAGCTAGATCTAGGGTGTAGAAAAATGTGGGAGGTGTTGGGATCAAGAAAAGAGGTGCGGGAGGCCTTGGGATTGATTCCAAGGAAGGTGAGAGGTCTCAAATAATTAAAAAAAAATTATTTTTG
>JZKD02S1687407.1:105959-122551 GCA_000966675.3 Picea glauca
GCATAACTTTTTGGTGAGGAGAAGGTGTAAAGGGTTAGAATAGGTTGGAAAAGGTTGGGAGGGTTATGTTATGCTTAGGGGGTCTCTCTCTAACCTTTATTCCATCATTTTACATACTCTAACTCATTATTACAATTTTTACATTTTTGCCATGTTTGGACTTTAGCAATTAAAATTGTTGTTTTAGACTGATTGACACTCCAAGTGGACAAACCCATAGCAAAAGTTATCCAACTGAGATGAAACTTGGTCTATGGATGTAGGGGGTGCTATTACATTTCTTTTGAGCACAAATACCCCTATCAAAAGTCCAAGGACCTATTTTTTACAATTATTGCTCAAAAATAATTAATTAAACCTCCAAACTTAGGGAAATTTAATTAAAAATTAATTAATTTAAAAAACTATTCTAGACTCAATGGAATTCCACGAGACCTTTTAAGATGTATTGCATGGTCATTTACAACAATTCCCTATAATAGTTACCAAAAGATAATCCCACTAGAACGTCGTTCACCACTTTGGAGGAATTATTGCAAGTGTGAGGGAAAAACTCAAGGGAAATCAATAAGGATGAAAATCCCAATTGATAACCTGAGGATAAAAAACCCTCGCTGAAAGGAACTCTCCCAGTGAAATGATCCCAAGATAACTGACCTAGACATGACTCATGCAGACCTATTACATTATTAACCCACGCAGGTGTGCGTAAATTCCAGTTACAAAAAGAAGTGTTGGGGCCAAACAATGCCTTGTAGAACCAAAGTCTTCGACAAATTTGCATCTGATGATGCATCTCTTCATGGCACATGGATTTGACCACTTGTGCTGGAGAGGTGGTCAACAGGGTGAAGTTTGTACACTTCGAGACAAGCTTGACATGATGCAGAATGTCTCGTTGAGAGGGAGTGTTGATGTTTGGACAACATCGAGAAGCCATTCTCTTAGAATAATAATTAATAATGTAATTATTGATTATTAAATATCATATATAATAAGTAAATGATAATAATAAATAGTTATTGATTATTCAAGGGATCCACCCTTTCATGGATGGTCACCATATGTTCCCTATATATGGAACACTCATCATTGTAATAATATATCAAATATATCTCATATGAAGAAAAACAACAATGAGAATCTCTCGAATGACATTAACCAAGTGAAGATATATGACAAATTTTGATACTCACATGGATTCTTCTATGCAAACAATTTGATCAAGGATAAAAACTTCATGTTGCCTTAAACATAATGTTGAAATAGACACATGAAATAAATTTAACCAAGAAAATAATTGAAAATTCTTGAGTGAAAAAGCATTGCACTTGAGAAGACAACAACAAAAATCTTCAATGATTTAAAATATTCCTTTTGTTATAACCCTACAAGATTTGAATAAGAAGAAATTGGCCATCACTCATCCCTTACCCAAGACAATTTAATTTGGTTAGAAAAAAATATGCATGTCTACAGTTGCCCAAAAGTGATGGGTGAGTACAAGCATATTTAAATGCACACCAAAGTCAAGTGCCCAGAACATCCTATGTGCCATTGTACTTTTTACAGAATACAAAATATATTACAAGGGGTTCTAACTTCTAAGTATAATGCTTTTTGAGTAGATGCATTGTAGCTAAGCCAACGATGCAGGTGCTCGATTCTCTAACAAAGACCATAAGATGAAGGGAGGACAAACTCATTTTTATCTACATTATACACATTCAAGAAACCAAAATAAGAATATATGTCCCAGTCAAATTGAGGAGATAACACTGCCAAGAATGAAGAGGAAAAATGAATTTGGGACCTATAATTTCGATGGGAAGAACAACAAGGTTCCAAAGGGCATTCTGGATCTTGTAAAAAATATAAGTAGGGACACAAAATTAGCCTATTTGGATGCAAATACTCCAAGTAGGTAAAACCTTCAGTGCACAAAAACCTTCGTAATGGATTATCTTCTTGATATTTATACACCATTAGAACAACAAAATTGAGGATAAACTTAGAAAGGGTGATCAACATTACGATATCCATGATCTCCTACCAAATTTGATGATCAAAATCAACATGATCCCAATGGCATATTAATCTTTCATTTCGGCAAATGTTCTACAGAAAACCAATATTTTGACAACCTTTTTTGTGGAAAGACAAGAGAGTGATATATGTAAGTCCCAACTCCCCATTTTGAGGATGACATGTATTTAAACAATCTAGTTCATGAATTGCCAAAAACTGCACTGAAAAGTTATTAAAGAGGCAAAAGATTAAATTGAATGTATGCAATGCAGTTCATTACTGCCTTCTAAATCAACCCTTTTCATTACAAGAAGGAAGCTATAAGTGACAAGAAAAAATCAGTGTTTGCAAAAGGCCAGTGCTTGCAGGGTAAATTTCATTTGCAAATATGGGACATGTCAGTGACATCGACAAATATGGGACGTGTCAGTGGCATCAACACAAGCCAGTTAAAAGTAGTTAAATAGGAATCACATCATTTAGGTCACTCATTTCAGTAGGGAAATTCTAGTCACACAGGTAGCATAAAATGAAATAGTAACACAAGCAAAATGGGATTTGATACTTTTGTATTAAAAGTCGTGCATACTAGATTACTTTGAAATAAGCAAGTCAAGGCGAGAGTAATATTAAGAAAGACATATAATTCTGCTACAAGAAGGGATCTTGAGGCTAAAAATGATACTCTGCAAATTAACAAAACAACAATACTAGCAATATGGATATTCATGTTGATGCCCCTAATTGATAACGGTGATAGAGACAATGAACTCCAAGAGTCCAACAGTTTCTAGCTAGTTATGCCAAATTTGCTAGAATCAAACCCTGTTAATAGAGTAATCGTACTACAAGTGCTTCCACATTCCATAATGTCCCTTTACTGAGTGAACTGGAGTCAATAGAGGGAGCAAAATCCAGTAACCTGATCTGCCAAGTATTAAGAAACATACAAGACTGTAATGCTATGAGGGAAACTATGAACTTTGTGCAACAATGTTTTAACATGATAATATGCATTTCATCAACACTCTATTACTTTAATCTAGAACTAAATTATGAACAGAACCGTAGACAAGGAAACATAGGAAATATGGTAAACGATAGATAAGGAAATATGGTAAATTTCACTGGGAAGACACAACATTTAAAAAAAAGATCCTTTTAGCAAGACCATGTGAAGAACCACTAACATGAAGAAGAGACATATAGCCCTGGCCAATATAAATTGTAGTAGTTGCTTGATGTATAAATCTTACCCTGCAACAAAGTCTTCTTTTTTCTTCACTCAAATTTTGAAAGAAACATGAAATCAACATTGAATCCTTTACATGCAAGTCATAACTTTTAAGGAGTCAGTACTATATATTAAACCTCTATGATAGCCACAAATAATAGTAACCAACCAGTGATCATCTTTCCGATATTGTGTTCCTTAGTCCTAATTTGGTTTTCTTTCAAGTTGACTTTGTTGTTGGCCATTTGATCTACTAGCTTGTTTTGCGATATGGTTTAGGTCAAGTCTTTTCTATTGATCTTATGGGCATCTAATCTTACTACATGCATAAGAGTGTTTGACATCATTGATAACACATAAAACAAATATACATTTGCAATCTAGTTAATACAATGTTGCAAAAGAAATATAATTTCATGTTGAACATAATTACACATATATAATATTATTACTAACATAAATTTCTTTTAGCAGCTAAAAAGTAATATAAATCTTGCCATTGGAAGGACAAAGATGAGATGGAAATATTTTTCAGTTGCAATTTTCACAAACTCAAATGTAGAAGAACTTTGATCATTTGATGTAGTTGCAACATTCTTGGATGTGCTTGTATTGCCAAACAAATCAGATATGCTCCGTCCTAATCTCTTGGAAACAATTGTATTTCCCACCAAATATTCTTTGAAACTCTCCAACACCATTGCAACATCTCTCATAGTTGGTCATTCTTTAGGTGCATCCTTTGAACAAAGAAAACCAACATGTAACAAAGAAACTAGGCATTTGTATACATTATTTTCTTCAAATGCATCTCCATCCACCTCATTAAGAAGATTTTTGTCAATTACCTCCTTCACTTTGCTTGGAAACACAAAGTTCATCCACTTGTGCAAGTTTAGGTCTCCAACAAACATGTCAGCAGTTGGCCTCTTCCTAGTAAACCTTTCCAATAATAGAATGCCATAGCTATAAAAATCTCTTTTTGTGGTCACTATCTCACCCAATCCATACTCTGCATTGAAGACAACCCCCATCAAATTTTACTCAATGAATCCACACAAAATTGTTAATAATGAAAAGGCAAGTGAAACTAATTTTTTGAAGAGTCATACCCGGGGCAACGTATCCTACAGATCTTTTTAGAGCAAGTGTTGAAGTAAGTGAATCAGTAGAGGTTGCACCAATTAATCTCGCAATCCCAAAATCTGTTACATGACTTGACAGGTTTTCATCCAAAAGAACATTGTTGGGATTTATATCACAATGCACTACTTGCACAGGAGAATCATGATGAAGATATTCCATGGCATGGACAACATCTATGGCAATGTGTAATCGTTTTTCCAATGCCAATTCACACACTTTATCACCATTTTTATCATCTCTATCAGGATACAAATGCTTCTCTAAGGTTCCATTGCACATAAACTCAAATACTAAACCTTTGAAATGGAGGTTGGAACATGAGGTTATGATTCTCACATGATTTCGATGTCGAAATTTTTTCAAGACACTACATTCCATTGAAAAACTCTTCTCAATTTGATTGTTTTGCAAATTGAAAACTTTCACAGTAATAAGCGTGCCATCATTCAAAATTCCTTTATAGACCGACCCAAAACTACCCTTCCCCAACAAGTTGGCCTCAAAAAATCCATTTGTTGCTATGGAAAGCTCTTGATATGAGATCATTCGGTGCTCCACTTTTTGGAAAATAACTTGTGGAAAACCAAAGCTTTGTTTTTGCAAATTCCCTTTCCAAAGGAATGCTAAAAGTAGACAACATAATATAAAACCAGCACCAAGAATTGGTAACAATACTTCTTTCAAATCTTTCAAAGGATTTATTGATGTTGGACATGCATGTAAATAAAATACCTTTGGTCCACATAGACCGGGATTTCCAATTAAGAAAATAGTTTGGTGTGCAAAAAATTCTTCTTTCAATATTTCCCCTGTGAGTTTGTTGAAAGATAAATTTAAATAATGAAGCATTTTCAGCTTCTCAAGAGCAATTGGTATTGTACCTAATAAGGAGTTTGAAGAGAGATATAGGACCATGATATTTTGTAAATTTCCAAGTGAATTTGGAATAGAGCCTTGGAAGGAATTTTGAGATAAATTCAATGATTCTAGTGTGATACAATTTCCAAGCATAGTTGGGATAATCCCAGTGAATTAATTGGCAAAAATGTCTATATCTAGGGCCTTATCTATATTACTAATCTGTGCAGGCAATGAGCCTTCTAATAAATTCCATGACAAGTTCAAATAGAAAGCTAGATTAGAAATCTTAAAAATTTCATGCGGTATGCTTCCAATGAATCTATTATGAGACAAGTCACGCAATTCCAAATTTGTGCAATCTCCTAAGTCGGCAGTTGTCTTATCTGATAAGTAGTTGTGAGAAAGAGAAAGGGTTCTTAGTTGTTTAAGGTGGCACAAAGAATTGGGAATTTTTCCAGAAAGCATGTTTCTACTAAGGTCTAAGAAACCAAGATGTTTTAATGGTTTAAAGTGATTCAAATTGTTTCCTTCCAATCTATTGTTTTTGAAACTCAACCGTTCTATCTTTACAAGGATTTGTAAGGATGGAATACTACCATTGAAAAGATTTACACTTAAATTGAGAAAGGTTAAGCTACTAAGATTAGTAATTTGCATAGGGATGTTTCCTTCTATTGTGTTCCCTGATAATGACAAGTAAGATAGATAGGTAGAAAGTTTTCCTATGGTAAATGGAAAAATACCACTTAAATTATTATCACCCAAGTTCATATTTTGTAGCTGAGAACAATTGATAAGAGCTGTAAGAAAGGGCATGGTTGTAACACTTCCACTATCAAGTTGATTAGACCATAGGTTCAGTCCTTCGAGGAGGGATAGCTTACCTAGCTCTACTGACACACTCACACTCAAATAGTTATTGTTTAGATAGAGTAGTTTGAGTTTAGGACAATTTCCAATGGAATTTGGTATGCTTCCACTGAACTGATTGTACCATAAATTGAGCAAACTCAAGTGGTTGAGCTTAGCACCGAACTCCAATGGAATATGCCCTGTTAATTTGTTTATGTAACCTGTAAACTCAACCAAAGAGGAGATGTTTGACAAAGAAGTGGGAAAGCTGTCTGGCAATTCATTTTAAAAAAGGTAGAGGATTTGCAGACCAGTGAGGAGGCCCAATTTGTGTGGAATGCTACCAGTGAGATTGTTTGTGTAAGTCTCCAAGTCAATCAAAGTGGAGATATTTGACAAAGAAGTAGGAATGTTGCTTGGCAATTCATTTGTATGAAGGTAAAGTGTTTGTAGACTAGTGAGAAGGCCCAATTGTGGTGGAATGACATCAATCAGACTATTTTCAGAAATATCTAAAAGAATCAAGGATTGAAGGTTTCCCAAGGAAGAGGGTATGGTACCTGTGAGGTCATTCGTTGACAAGTCAAGTGACTCCAAATGTGTCAGGGAACCCAACTCCAAGGGGATGTCGCTACTCAGATTGTTGGAATAGAGGGCCAAGTCCACCAGTTTTTGGAAAATAACAAGATCAATGGGTATGCTTCCTTCCAATTGATTGTGGTGCAAGTACAACACCCTCAAACGAGAAAGGCATCCAAAATGGGGTGGGATATCACCATGGAGCGCATTCTTAGAAATATCGAGAGAACGGAGAATCAAAAAATTGGCCAGGGAAGGAGAATTGGGGCCTTGCATATCCATAACAGTGAGGTTAAGGGCTATGGCTCTCTGCCTTTCATGGTAGCGGATGCATGTAATGCCAGTCCAATGGCACAATGGATTGGCAGAACTCTAGTTAGCCATTGTACGACGAGGATCCTTTGCGATAAGGGATTTGAATTACAACAATGGTTTTCGATCATCGTGATTTGAATGAGCATAGGAAAAGGAAAAGAAGAGGCTAATGAGCAGAGAAAACGAAAAACAAAGAGACAACATGATGTTTGAATGTAAAACGAAAACGTGGGGAGGAATGGATGAATGCTATTTGGCGTGAATGAATGGGCGTCCTGATACTACTACTTATAACGTGTGATGGGGAGGTAGAGGGTCTGTTGTGGTCTAAACTATCCCAACCAAACCATAGATGGAGTTTCGCCGATATGGTTCCCTCGATTTTCCAAATTTCGTGAGATTGGAACATCCTCAAAGTCAACATATTCAAGGTTAATCGAATTTTACCTTTTGCTTTTTATGGACTTTCTTCTACTATTCTCAAATATCCTATCCTGCATTTGTTGCAAGGATTTTTTTTAATCTAACTATTTTGCATTTGTTGCAAGATTTTTTTTTAATCTAAAACCCTTCTTGTTACTGCGCTTTATCCAAATGTTCTTAATATATGCACATTTTTGTATTAGTATATTTCTATTAATAATAACTAGTTTCTATCATAAAAACTTGCTCTAAAAAAAATCTCTTTATTTTATTTATTGTGTTTATTAAAATCTCTTTATCTTTCTAATAATTTATTTATATAAAAAATTATCCATTAAAATATAAAAAACTATTTATTTCGATTAATATGTTTTTAATAATTCAATTATATAAAATCCTTTTATTTCCATAGGTTCGACTTCCAACTCAACATGTCATCATAGCATCTTTGGATTTGGCAAAAGTAAGGTGCCCCTACATAAGGATGTGAATCACTATGTGCAATATGTGCAATGTTAGGAGAGGCTATAAACTAGTGAGTGTATTATGAGAGATAAAGTAGATGTGAGTTAGGGTTTACTGTAATGGTTTTTTTTAGGTTGAAATCGACTTCCAACTCAACATGTCATCATAGCATCTTTGGATTTGGTAAAAGTAAGGTGTCCTACATGAGGATGTGAATCACTATGTGCAGTGTTAGGAGAGGCTATAAACTAGTGAGTGTATCATGAGTGATAAAGTAGATGTGAGGTAGGGTTTACTGTAATGGTTAGGTATCCTGTGAATGTATCTTCAGATGTCTTAATCTTTAATAAATCATAAGTTACCTTGTTATTATTAGTCTCTACCCTTCGGGTTGCCGAGATTATTAGTAATCGGTTCTTTGTTGTTTTATTAATCTTTGCACGTAAATCTATGTAAACTAACCATTTTAACCAAACTTTTTGAAAAATCATACAATTTTGGCGTTCACGTTTAATTTTTTATCCTAACTTTTTAGTTTGAGGTCTTATTTGGTCTCATATCGAGACAAGAGACCTCAATCTTAGGAAACCCGAGGTTTAAAACATAGTAAAGTGTGTTTGTAGGAAGCGAGCTCAATTAATGCTAACTTTCAAGTTAGCATTACTTTCAAACATTAAATGTTAATGTTTCCATAGTCATAACCATAAGTCTGCGGTGGCTTTGGTGTCTCATAGTGGCACTGGGTGAGACTTCCACTTGGTCTCTTGCATGTAGCTTGGCGAGAATTCCACTTGGTGGCTTGCAAGTAGCTTGCCTAAGTTCAAGCAAGAATAATATATCTTACCCTGTTGCCTTTGGTTTTCCCTTATGCTCAGTGTCTTGTCTTCTCAAACCAGTCCTCCTCTTCTTCCTACAAGATTGAATTCCTGCAATATTGAAAGAGTAGAGTGATCATGGAACCTGTATTTTCAAACATGTCCTCTTATGCCTGCAATCTTCTGCAAATACTGCCTGCAATCTTCTCCCTACAATACTGCAATATTGTAAAGAGAAGAGTGATCATGGAACCTGTGTTCTCAAAGCCATCCTCTTATGACTGCAAGAAGTGATCCTCTTCTGAGAGCAACATAGAAAAGAACAGAGTGATCATATTGCTCAATTTATTATCACAATAAATTATGAGTTAAGTTATGAGTTAATGCATAATGTTATAAGCAATAAAATATATTAATTATCATAATATATTAATATATATATATATATATATATATATATATATATATAAACAAATGTATAAAAAATAATTGGATTTTGTCCAAACTAATAGAAAAGTGGGTAAAAAAAATGCTTGATTTCGTTGTGTAGAGGCACCCTCGTAGGTGAAAAAATATCTTTTTTTTCCTCTACAATCTTGTCGACCTACTTATGTTGTATAGAAAGGTCTTGGGACGAGAATGTGGTGGTTGTAGTGACCTTATGTTCACCTTCTGACTAGATCGTGAAGAGGGAAAACTTTGTAGTCTGAGAGATTACTTTGTGGAACTATCTTTCTGAGATCAATGAAATGGAGGTAGTGATAACTTCCTCTGGTATCCTGTAGAGATGACCCCCTACAGTAACAATGACACTACGGGGCTGACACTCATAAAAAACGTTAAATTTCTACATATATGGTTGTATTAACAGAACATCACAGACTTCAAGTGGGGAAACATCACCCGACACCTCATCTTTGAAGGGATTGATTCTATATGATAGGAAACATTGTTGGTTGACATGAAGGTATCGTTCCTAGTTCAACCAACCAATGGTGTATGGTTGGGGGTGTGGCATCGTTGAAAAATTAAAAGACTTAATGACCTCGGTTGATATTAGGTTCTTCTGGCTCCCGTTGTCAACAATGAAATGTAGTGGGGTCCCCTTCACTCACATCTATGAATGGAAGAGGTGCTCCCTCTCCTCAATCTCCTCTTACTCATCTAGTTGGATCTTTGCAGTTGAGATGATAGAAATGTGTTCTTCATCGATGACATGCTTTCCCTATTCTAAATCAAAGTCTGAGTTAAGGTCCAACTCCTTTTCTTTAAGCTCACAAAACAATGAATGTTTCAAGCGATATTCACCGGTGTTTTTCTAGGGGATTTTGTAGAACTCACACCACTTTCTAGTGTCCTTCTTCATCTTCCCATTACCCTTATTTACTTGTATCTTGGAACGGCTATATTCAGGTTGAATTTCCTTGCTCTGTCCTATTTTTTGTGAGTTAGGGCTACCTTTACCATATTTCTTTTTTGTGGATTTGCAGACCCAAACTCTCACTTATTCCACTGCTTAAATTTCTACTCAATTTTGACAACATATCAATAAGTGGTTCCCATTGAGAAGATGTCCAAGAAATCCATCTATGTTTGGATATACCTATGTAGGCCATTGTACTTCTACTAGGTTTCTCCCAAAATCTTGAATACCTAGCTTTGAACGCAAGGTATGGAAGATGTTGGTATACTCTGGAACTGTCTGGTCTATCTCCTAACGTAGAGTTATCCATCTCATATACTGGTCATCATAGCTTCCAACAGTGTAGAAATATTCCTTGAGGGAATCCACACAGGCTTCTTAGGTGGGTTCTCTACTGAATGGCATAGATTCATCTATGATGTGCCTCTCCCTGTAACCTTTCCACCAAGCCTTGACATGGGGAAGGGATTTAAGGAGTGTAAAGGTAAACTTTTCGTCATTAGAAAATTTTTGGACATAGTAATAACCTTCTAGTAGATTCAACCATTTCTCTAGGGAATCTACATATATCTAGCCTTCAAATAAAGGGATATCAAAATTAACTTGTACCTTGAAGGGCATCGCTCCTTCGAAAATGGTTGCTTGTCCAATATGCCTCGGTTGCCATCAATATTCATTGAAGGATCTGAGAAAAATTCTCCATCATTTTGTTCCTCTGTAATGTGAGGGATTACTCGAGAAACATCTTGAAAATATCTCCTGCTCTTCCATGTCTATTTTCTTTTTCCATGGGAGGTCACTTGGGATGGCGATATCGATCGTCCCCAAGAAAAACTAGCTCGAGAACCAACTCTCTATACCTTGACCTCATCGAGGACATGCAATGATAAATAACAAGGAGTAGACTCCTCTGATACCACTGATCTGAATTATATTGAGAATGAAATAAGATACGAACAAAAATACAACAGAGAGCACATAAATATAGTGAAACCCAACTTCTATTAAAGAATAAAATAACAAAACATTGTAGAAAACAAACTGGTTAGAATGGTGGTCGCTTATCTCTGAAGAGAAAGAGATGTATGCTAGGCTCATTCACAATAAGCATTACATCACATTCCTTTGCATGCTCAAATGATCTTCCTTGCCTCGATTATATATGAGAGAGTGAGAGGAGAATAATTCTGTGGGATAAATTGGTCTAAGTTTTCAAAATGACATAGGCATGTAAAACACTAGGACTTCCTGGGAGGTCACCCATCCAAGTACTACTCTATCCGAAGCACACTTAACTACATATTTTTAATGGGATTCAGTGCATTAAATCTATAGGCATCATTACATGATGGTTGTAATTAACAATTGGAGTTGGAATTACATTACATTCCCCATCAAAAGGGTGAATATCATGGTTTATCAAAACCATAGGCTTGCAAACATTAATTCAGTGGAAAATGTGGATGGCCACCAAGATCCACCTAGATCACCAATATTGTAGATGAATAATTTAATAACAAACTTATATAATATATCCTTGTGATTAGTGTTATAGGGAAATTCCCCTGCAGATAGGTGAATCCCCTCTTTGTCTCTAGAATCCTAAGACCAAGACAGAAAGGTGCTAACATTGATCATTGACATCCCTTTAAACCTAGCTAAACCAATGTATAGAGAAGAGGAAGAATATGTACCTTTTTACGATGGTTGTCCTCACCCAGTCCAGGTTGAGCTCTGATCCCCAAGCTCCTCAACAAGTCCTGCAATCCAATCAAAGAAAAAAAATGCTTCCTATTCTACTATGATTAGCTTGAAACTAGATCTATCCATTAAAGACAAGTTCATGTAGATAAACACAATCTTGAAGGAAACAAGCCAAGCACATGTATTAATGAGAACTCAATAGAGATACTTACATACCTTTGATGAAGCTGCAACAACCTATTCCAACCCTCCTTGTCCAACCCTTTGCTCAAATAATCCACAAACAAAATGACTATGCTTCAATGATTATCTTCCTTATGAGATCATAAGTTTGATGCCTTCTATGTCTCCCCCATTCACCATGAGGAGGCCTCCTTATATAGGCTTGGAGAGGCCTAACCATCTTAGATATTTTTGAGATAGGTTGAGGATATTTCTCCTTGAGTTGTGGATCCTCCCTAAGATCCAGCCGTGACCTCAGATTCAAATCAAACCAACTCTAGAGATGAAGGGGATTCTTCCCTGATTTTCCTCAAAAGCCCAAGATTTCCTCAAACAGGCCAACACTCCCTTAGAATGGGGCACAGAGCATTGAAACGCTTCCCCAAAGGAGGGAAAGGAGTGCTAGGTCTCTCTGTCAGTGGATAGGGGAGTGTTTCCCTTCAAAAATGACTTTTAAGTGGTTATCTCAAGGCAAAAGGCTTTGTACTCTTTGTCAAATGATTTCTCCTTCTAAACCAGTCTTTGAAGGTGTCATTTAAGTGTTCTTTGTAATTTCGTTTGAGACACGACATAGGCTAGATGACAATATGATGTTTGAGAATACTTACGACACTTGCGGCCAAAATGTGACACTTGCAACACTGGAAATGACGACAATAGGTCATCATTGAAGCGAGTAATTTTGATGTGTAACAGATTGCCCCCTAAAGTGTGAAGTTAGATGATGGAAAATGTTGACTCAAGTATATTGTAGACTTTTTAGAGCAAGGGTATGGACTCAAAGAACCTATTAGAAGCTGCACACAACCATGAATCAAAATATTATGATATGTTTCAAACCCAAGGTACGCATACCTATGCTTGAGTGATAAAGAATTTCAAGGTATGGCCGCCATAAGATACACCACGGATCCATAATTATTTTGATAACAAGGTATAGCCACCGAAGATACAATGTCGATCTATACTCCCATGACATGAACTGATCATAGACACAAAAGGTACACAGTGGATCTACGAGATGATAAGACATAGCCACAGACCAATACAAAGTGTATCTATGTGATAGTATATGTGTCAATGTTCAAGAGAAACTCCATCACAACCTGGGAAAAGTACATATTAGAGTTATCACTCAACCCAGGGTCTTCTTACCGATCTTGATGTAGTACAAATCTAACCATGTGAATAGATGTCCTGATGTCGAACATGGCAGAAACCACTTGATTACCGGTCAATAAGGTAAATCATTAACAAGTGCGAGGGAAATTACCATTGATGTCAATTATTCCCAAGGTACCCTAGTACATTCCAGCGAATGTGAATAGATGAGTTGAAGTCGAACATCCATGGAATCATCCGATCAGAGGTCTATGATGTAAACCCATTGTCAGACATGAGGAGGCCTTCCATTGAGGCATGCAGGTTCCAAGGTACTAACTTGTTTCTAAGTCTATTTCTCGTATAATGTGATGAAGTCGAAAAGAATAGACTCGTTGAAGGAGGGACTTGATGTATCCCCCATCAACGACATGAAACATACATAGAGATGTAAATTGGTGGATCAAATGAACATGGACTGACATGGGTATTGAAACAGGAATTTGTGATGGTTGAATTTCGAGGAAAATACTTCCCTTGAACATTGAGGCACAACAACAAAAACATGACATGGACCAAAACACGATGGTGCAGTGGATACTGTGACTTTCTTTGGGTGACCCAAAGGAGTAAGGAAACTCAGAGGATTGGTTCAGTGGATTAAAATGTGTGCAAATACAAAGTTCCATGTTCAAGGGCGACTGTAAGGGTGACTGGTGATGATTTCAAAAACTATTTGGCTTGCTTTCTTCAAATTTTCCCCCATCCAGATAGACGAGAACCTCTTTTTAATTTAACGAGCTCGAGGAGGGTAACACATGCTCGATATAAATCACCTTTAGTAATTCCCTCTTCCTTTGTTTAACGAACTGGAAGAAGTAAGGGTTCGGTCCCATATCGGCCCTTCAATGTATGATTGTTTAACAAGTCCAGAGAAGGTAAACTCGGTGATTTTTCATGTTTAGAGAGTCTGAAAAGAAATTAAAGAAGACTCCAGTGTTGTCCTTTTTCATAATGTTAGTCTCACGAGGCAAAAAAAGAGATAAATTATCACTCAAAAGATGCCCTTTCAAACCTTTTAACGAGTGGGAAAGGAAGCAAGATCACTCGACAATATTTTCATGTTTAGAGAGTCTGAAAAGACCTTAAAGATGACTCCAAGAGGTTTCTTTTTCGTGTATCCATGCGAGTTCGAAAAAGAGATAAAAGGTTACTCGGTGCGTTCTCGTGTTTCTTCTAGCGTGATAATGAACAAAGATCATGCTTGTTAATGCGACAAGAGAAAAATCGAACAAAACTGCTTCGAAACCTACCAATAATGATAAAAATACACACTAGGGTATTATTAATGCCTCCAAAATGTCTCTCAAAACCCAAAATAACTATGTTTTTGGCAAAAATGAAATTTTATAATAGTAATATGGGGTAAAAATGTCTTTTACCAATTCATTTGTGCAAAGACTTTTAGTAGTGGAGAAATTGAGTTTTGGAGGGCGATTCTTGCATTCATCGGTGCCAGAGCTATGGTCATCCATTTTTGTCCCCGTCTGGATCAGGTTGGTCCTATACTTCTTTCCTACATTTTGCATGGTTTACATTTTATTTTTATGTAATTATTGTTCTTTAAAAATGATGCCATGGGAGGTTCCAAGCGCCGAAATAGCCTCGATGCTCCCCTAAAAGGCTAGGGGGAGTGATGCTCGATTTTTCAATGCTCCTCTAAGCTTAGTGGGCGTGCACTACAACTATGTTCAAAGAGTAAAGGGGGCGCTGCCCAAAAATGCACAAAATGCCCAAAAACCTCGGCGGTCCTCTAAAAGGTTAGGCGGAGCGTTATGTAAAAATAATAACGCCCCGGTGAGCCCTTTGTAGGAGCGTTGGTGCTCTGATGAGAGATTAAAGAGAGCGTTAGCATCATAAACAAAGAAAATATGATTTTTAAGATTGAATTGACTAAAATTTTGTCAATGTAGCATGACTAATGACTTTTGTTGATGATGATTGTAGGTTATATTCAAAAAAAATCATGATCAAGTGGAAAGAAAGAGAGCATGAGCTCAATGATGTGGCTTCTTTGCAAAACCCTCGATCAAGAGCCACATTGAGGAATTGTAGTCTCCTCAAGTTCTTTAAGATGCAAAATATTAAGAAGGAAGTCCTCCTTCTCGAGTACATGATCGGGTTGTGGAACACTGCGTAACAGGGGTTCCAAATTGGGACACAACTTCTTACCATTGAGTTAGAGGATGTTTATTTCCTGACCGACCTCTCAAAGAGAGGGGCCCCTATTATTTTATCCAGACAGAGGGCACTTCTTGTGCCTGTAGAAGAATACCTGGAAAATCATTGTGTCCCAGGATCAAGATTGGTGGGAGGTAGGATTGCAATCAAAGATGTCAGAGATCTGACTCTTCAATCTATTAAATTTTCATTACGAGTATAGCAGGTAGTACTATCTTGCACTTGGTTTCGATATCGCAGGTGTCTTATGGTTTACAGTGTCTATAACCAACTCTATTTAATTGGAGCGCAAGATTCCTTCAAAATGTGAAGGAGCAGATTTCGAGATGTAGGGCGGGGCAATAGAAGTAGTTCAAATATGGTTCGTTTCTAGTTTCGTTCTTCCTAGAAAGCATTCCTTATATGCAACCACACATTTCATTAGCAGTATGACTGCTGGGCGAACCACGTATGGAACGCTGGATGAGTCTGTCTCTGAGGCCAGGAATAGAGTCAGAGTTCAGGTTTATATGTGACTTCTTCACTTGGCTGAGACGCCAACTGATCGTCACAGAGGACTTCCCATATGCCGAGTGGATTTTTGGGGGAGCATGGACCTGGTTCTTCCATATGGGGTGGACTGGGACATGTTAGGTGAGAAACCAAAAATAATCTTGTCAAGTGTTTTCTGGTTTTAAAAATTATCTTATATTTTTTGGGGGGTACGTAGATGAGTTTTTAACATACGTATCTTTTCATCATGCAGACAGGGGAGCAACACGTTCGACAGAAGTACCGGAATTGGGGCGTTGTGGGGATGCTCAGATAGCAGTAGATCATGAGGTAGCAACAAGGGGTCTTCGGGAGGTCGAAAGAAACCTCCAAGGCCTCACAATGGGTGTCCCTCCTCTTAGGAGGTGGGATGTGCCCTTACATCTACAAAGACACACCGTGGGAGTGCCTGAGAGTCTAAATTCCTTACTGAGATGAGTAGCCCACACAATATTGTGCTACTCAGAGAATAATGTGATGTAGGAAGATTAGAATCTTCCTAATGATTTGTATAATCTGTATGACGATGTTATGGGCGTGAGGACCCAAAATGTTTCCCTTCTATGTACTTTTTGATGTAACCAAACATTTTCTATTACTCAATATATATATATATATATATATATATATATATATATATATATATATATAT
>JZKD02S1687407.1:122561-160147 GCA_000966675.3 Picea glauca
GCGCTAGTTTACCATGGGCGCGATGTGCTTTTTAATCTTTTTAGCCAACTTTGTATAGTTTTGGCCCTTTTGATGTGCTGTGGAGTTAATCCTTGTGCCATGGATGATTGTTTTTCTGTGTTGATGATGTTGAGTTCTTGTCGCCCTGTGCGGACGAAATTTCAGTGATAACAGGAATGAATGATCGATGCCTCCAATTGGATTAGAGCCAACAAGACCATCTCCTCCAAATAAAGGTGTAGGTATAGAACTAGCAACGATGTTATATCCAGGAGGAACAAAAATTCCAGAAACTTCAGGTGTAACTTGGGTAGTGTTAGCAATGGAAGGATTCAAAGCTCTGTACCCAAGTGGAAGTGACAGATTTGGTCTAAGTTGAGTTCCAATTGGAGCTTGGGATGGTGTCACATTTCCGGTGGGGATTGTAGCAACATGTGGGACCATAGTGGAATAGGCCATCTAGAGAGAAATGGTCAAGCAACGACCAACTAACTATGTGTCTGAAATGATGGTGGCATTGCTGGGTGTACTAGAAAAGTGTTCTAAGGGTACTATGTAGGTAGAATATGTTTCAGGCAATTTGGATACGACAGGTGTATCATCACCTTCCCCTGAGACAAAAATATCCCGCACCTTGAGTGGTGGGTTTCTAAATATGTCAGTAGTCCAAAAGGGATTATCTACCTTAGGGCCTATGAGGGGTCTGTTCGGTATTCCATAAGTGTCAACAACAAGTTCTCTGGATGAATTTAGTCGGAGAATACATCTCTCATAACCGTGAGCAAGTCAAAAAGACTCTAGAGAATAAAAAATTCAGAAATTTTCTAAAGAGTCAATTCTTTCCACTTGTGAAGTGGTGGTGTCCTGGACCTCACTCTATTGAGGAGAGCCCTCTGATGGATCAGTAGGCAAAGGTTGATAAACCTTCAGATCTTCCGAGGGTAGCCCTTGCATTCTGCTTGAACGACGTGGAGGGTCAATATTTCCTGAACCAAATACTTTACGGAAAAAATCTATGGCCAACTAACAAAAAGAAACAACATACACTAAAAATATAGGAATCAAACCAAGAAAACAAAACCTTCTCTTGATGACCATACTAGTTGGTGATGAAATCCAACATCGTGTGATCAAGTCAATAAGGGGATAGGATATGAGTGGGTGGAATAGTTACGATGGCGACCTGCTTAACAGAATTACGCCGTTGTGCAAGCTTCTACGTAGTAATTATGGATTTAGCCTCCAAGAATTCCGAGTGAGTTTGACCACCATCTATTCCAGGTACAACGAAGATTTCCCTTCACCGTCACCTTGTTTAAGAACCTAAATATTATGGATACTAAGGACACCAACTTGTAGTCATCCCCTAGGCAGGTAAAATCGACAGTCCAGTCTGAACGTATGGGCAGGAGAAAAAGTCTGAAATCCTTCGAGAGAACTGAGGACAAGCGGACCAGTAGAACTCCAGAGGACCCTGAATGGATTCAAAATTCACGAAGCACCGAGACCAAATGAAAACAGTTGAACCTCAAGAAGAACCCCCAAAATACGATCTGACTACTATGAACGGTTGAACCACGGAGGGATAATCTTTGTAACTCTCCCGAACATGACCTCGTGTGTAACCCCTATGTGAGAGGGGGATCCCAGAAAGCCTATACGACAATTGGATTTGATCTCCCTATCGCAAGATGCTAAATTTTGTTTTGAATGCTTTGGAGAGTTGTTCTCACAGCCTAATCGAAAGTGCTAATCTTACTCTAATGTTGGTGGAAGATTCTAAAATCAAAATGTTCTAGATCAATTTTAATTAGCGTCGATTTTGCAACTGTTCTTTACTCATGGGTGTATGAAAGTGAAATTGATGATATTATGACTCAATTCCAAAAAAATGCGTAAGAAATGATAAACGATCTTTTCTTTCAATGAATGTCTATATAAGGGAAGGAGAAAACTTTTCTTTTCACTGTCAAACACTAAGATGTAGTAACCTCATGCAATTGTTTCTCAATCATGAATCCAATATAATGTTAAAATATTTAGAAATTCATTCTAATATCCAAAGACCAATCACAAAAATATATCCTTTTGTTTATATGTGAATGATAATCAATTTGGTGTAAATCTTCCTATGTCAATCAAACTTCAAGATCCATGAGATTTAATCAATCAGAAGAAAACTTCACATAAACAAAAACACACTCTCGTTGTGATCAAACAAGAAACAAAAAGAAAACCAAATTTGCAAAAGAGAACCAAAAATATCAAACAAAAGAAAATGCCTGAAAAAATGACCTCAAAGATCAAATGGAATGGTGCATAGATCTCTGAATTTCATTACAATAGCTTTCGTTCAGTCATATAAATGAGAAGGAAATAGTAAATTGAATCCAAATATTCAAAGAAGAAGAATGACTCAAAGTAAGGAAAAAATGTCAAAATTCCAAACAAGACATAGTTAATTCTCAAAAATCAAGATGTTGGAGGCCAAAACAAGGACACACTAAGATGGTAATAACCCTGAGCAGATGAATCAAAAAAATGTAGACTTAGACATCAACTCCCAAAAAGGTTTTTAATAGAAAAATACCACCGCTCTGGTGTCAAGGGCACCCAAGTGTTGCAACGCTCTGTTGGAGCCTGCAAGGGAGTGTTAGTGATCTAGTTGTAGAGGCAGGGGAGCGCTAGCCTCTCAGAACTCAAAAAACTTACTCATAAGTCAAACAAATCGAGAAAATCCATAAATTCAATGTGTATGGGATGAATCCAAGAGCCAATAACACAACTAAGAATAAAAAACACAGCATGAATAAGATCTAAAAGTGAGCAAAGGCCAAAACAAGACCAAGGAAGGAAACCAAAATTGAAATCTTTGATCCCCAGTGGAGTCACCAATTTCTGTTACAGGGAAATTCCCTTGTGGATAGGTGAATCCCCCCTTGGGCTCTAGACTCCTAAGACCAAGACAAAAAGGTGATAACATTGATCACTGATATCCCTTTAAACCTAGCTAAACCAATGTATAGAGAAGAGGAAGAAGATGTACTTTTTTACGATGTTTTTCCTCGCCCAGTCTGGGTTGAGCTCTGATCCCCAAGCTCCTCAACAAGTCCTGCAATCCAATCAAAGACAAAACATGCTTCCTATTCTACTATGATTAGCTTGAAACTAGATCTATCCATTAAAGACAAGTTCATGTAGATAAACACAATCTTGAAGGAAATAGACCAATCACATGTATTAATGAGAACTCAATAGAGATACTTACAGACCTTTGATGAAGATGCAACAGCCTCTTCCAACTCTCCTTGTCCAACCCTTTTCTCAAATAATCCACAAACAAAATGACGATGCTTCAATGATTATCTTCCTTATGAGATCATAAGTTTGATGCCTTCTATGTCTCCCCCATTCACCATGAGGAGGCCTTCTTATATAGGCTTGGAGAGGCCTAACCATCTTAGGTATTTTTGGGATAGGTTGAGGATATTTCTCCTTGAGTTGTGGATCCTCCCTAAGATCCAACCTTGACCTCATATTCAAATCAAACCAACTCCAGAGATGAAGGGGATTCTTCCATGATTTTCCTCAACAACCCAAGATTTCCTCAAACAGGTCAGTGCTCCCTCAGAATGGGGCACAGAGCGTTGCAATGCTCCCCCAAAGGAGGGAAAGAAACGCCAGTGCTCCCTGTCAATGGGTAGGGGAGTGCTGCCCTTCAAAAATGAATTTTAAGTGGTTATCTCAAGGCAAAAGGATTTGTACTCTTTGTCAAATGATTTATCCTTCTAAACCAGTCTTTGAAGGTGTCATTTAAGTGTTCTTTGTAATTTCGTTCGAGACACGACATAGGCAAGATGACAATATGATGTTTGTGAACACTTGCGACACTGGAAATGATGACAATAGGTCATCATTGAAGAGAGTAATTTTGATGTGTAAAAATTAGTGAACAATTTGATTATCATTTAATGAAAGACTCTAAAAATACTTTGTTCACGCCTAAGTTAGAATATTTTACCCAAAAGACACCTC
This sequence comes from Picea glauca, assembly GCA_000966675.3. Taxonomy (NCBI): domain Eukaryota; kingdom Viridiplantae; phylum Streptophyta; class Pinopsida; order Pinales; family Pinaceae; genus Picea; species Picea glauca. Next base: position 126,597 of record JZKD02S1687407.1, read on the forward strand.
AAAAATACACGGAGAGAGAGACATACTATGGTTTATCCGAATTTTCTAAGTTGACAAGAGGTAAGGAAGATGAATATGTAGTAATCAGAAATGAACAATGCATCACTACTTGTAGACATACATTTGATTTCTATATGAACAAGTGCATGGACCTAGCTACCCTAGAAAGAAAAGAGGAAGTCTTATACCTGATTTCATCATGGATGTAATCACTTTGCAACTTAGTTATGAAGATGCAATAGGAATCATTCATTTTTAGAGATGCTCAGGAGTATGAACCAAATTTGAATTATTTTCCCCTTCATGTTGGTTTGAAACATGAATTCATACCCAAATACAATGTGAAATCTACTTCAGGGATCAACCATTTGCATGGATGGTTACATTGGCATTTTGATTTCACTTAACATTTGTTTGTTAAAGGCTACCATAGGGTGTATGATAGGTTTTATTTATGTTTAGCTCATGGGATTGCTGCTCATAACTTTTATCTTTTACTATACAACTAAGTTTCTTATTTACCTTTCTCATATGATTTTAAATTCAGGTTTTTCAACTATTTTGAATTTTTGAAAATTGTCTGCACATCATTTTTCTCATCTGACATATATAACTATAATGGTTTTTGACTGCACATCATTTTCTCATGCTACATCTATAACTATAATGGTTTTTTAACTATTTTGAATTCCTGAAGATTTTCTGCACATCATTTTCTCATCCTACATCTATAACTATAATTTTTTAAAAGGTTTCTTAACTTGTGGTGCAGTCAACAAGTTATGAAATATCACTATAACTATAATTTGTTTGTAAAGGTTTCATGCACTCAAGTTATGAAATCTCATTATAACTCTAATTTGTTTGTAAAGGTTCCTTAACTTATGGTGCACTCAACAAGTTATGAAATTTTAGTATGCATTGCTTCACCATAACTAGAATGACTAGAAAAGGACATATTATGAATAAAATTTTAGAAGATTATTTAAGATTACACTGATTATTGGTGATACTTAGAACTTTGTAAGTGATTAACTCCCTAATTATTTCAAAGATTTAAATTGTGAGTTAATGAACTAATTGTTTAAAATGGTTCTATTCACTTACACTAATATTAGTTAAGCTTGTGGAAGGGGACAAGTTAGACATCCATAACTAAATACATTAAAGAGATATCTTAATTACATGCATGACCAATTGATTCCCAAAACCATGTATCATCTCCATTAGCTTGGGCTATTACTTCCCTCATCCACCAAATTACTAATTAAAATTTTGAAAGGATCAGAAATGAAATTCAAATTATTTATGGGAAATATAGATATCTTTGTTGAGGCTATGGATATATGCCAGTAGCGAAGAAAGGTCTATGATGTTGGGGTGAATTTTTTCAAGCTATGGATGTTCATTGGCAGCAGAGAAACATTGTGAAATTTTGAGAAGCTTACTTGGAGGAATTTAAAACACCCTGACTTTAATAAACTCTATGATCATGGATTTAACATGAAAATTGGAGTCGCACTTTGAAGAATAAAATCCATTATTTTCCCCTTCATTTTAGCTGATAAGTTGTTGCAACTAGGCCACAATCAAGTTAATCTAGTATTTCATCACTAAATAGAGTCTCTATGGGACTTGGTATAGAAAGTAAGGTGTATATCAAATTACAATTAAGTCTCCTCCTTGGCCACCTCAGAAATTTGATAGTGCATTTAGGAGATTGATAGCTTCACCTAGTGTGTCGCCATTTGTCGAGGCCTCAACGAGCCCCAGTTCAACCAACTTTGAGACTCTCTTTTTAAAATTTTAAATTAATCCTCTAAACCTAAGTGTTTTGTTTTTGTACTGGGGGAATCGACAACGAGCGGTTCTCGTACTCGTGTGACATGGGGTCGATCCCCGTCGACTACCACTATAACCCCAGGTGCAACCACCCAGCCCGCAAGAATGGCACACGAGTAAATCCGGGTGAGAATAAAACATGAGACCTCATTTTTACAAATTTCCTTCCACTTACACGGCACTTGCCAATCCGTCTACACCCGTGCGGGCAAAACCTCTAAACCTAAGTGTTTCTTCTTTGGACTTCATACTTTTAAATTTGATTGACAATTGTATGTTGTTGACTAGGATTATCATTTATCGCATACACATTTGATTTTCTTTCTTTAACACATAATCATGAAAGCTTGTTTTGTTTGCATTTTCAGATTTTTATTGGTCTCACAATTTTTCTTTCTCGCATTTGTCACATTGCATGCATCTTAGACTTTGATGTTGCGCCATTTGAATTTATTTGGATTTAAATTGTGCGAGAGTGTATATAGCCTCATCCAAGTCTACCAAATATATTTTTCATCTTTGGTTGACTCAGAATTATGTTTCACGGAGAATCAACAACTTCACCAGGTGTTTGATATTAGGTGTTTTGGATGTCAGTGAACACTTTCACATATTAAAATATGTCATATGTTGACGAATCATGCCAATGTGAGTTAATTTTTTGGAAGAATATATAATAGACATGTAGGATGAGCAAACTGAATATAATTTGAGCAAAAAAAACATTTTAAATGGGGTTCGGTCTTTCATTAAAAAAATGTTTTTGCACAATTTTTGGCCCCGACCAAAGATGACATTATGACTTCCGGAATAAGCTAATTATAGGTTTTCAAGGATTACAAACTCAATGCAATTTTCAAAATCCAATTTCAGTATCCGTAAGTGTGAAAATGTTCAATTTAACTTATTCACCAAGAAAACAAGTTACACGTATATGATTATAAACATTCTGGAATTTACATTAAAATTGTGCTTGTGATCACTCATTTGAACCTCTTCTCTATGCCAAAAAAACTACACTACTCATTAATCAAATTTCATATCAAAAAGTTTTTGTCCTTAAAAAATGTATAGCTTCAAGGTGTTAACATAAGCCTCGGGTCACTTTCCTAACTTTAACTTCAGAGAGAGGGTAATTAAATCATTTAAACTCGTTCTTTTATAAGGTGAAGAAAGTTTAAATTTTGGATATTCTTTCTTCTAAGGTAAGCTCTCATTTACAAAGCCAACATCTACTTGGCCAAGGAAAATTTTAAAATTTTGTCCAAAGCATTCGACTAGGTTTCGTGAGTCTTTCGATGTCTTTCACAAACTCGAATCTTGAATCTTCATGGAGAAGTCGAAAAATTGAGATTTAAAATGCCCCCAATAGAGCTTTAGCCCATTTTCCAAAGTCAACTAAGGTCGAGTTTTAAAAATTACCCAAAGGCCTTCATCAGCCAATTTTAAAAGTCACCAAAAATGGTCATTACCAATTTTAAAAGTCACCCCCCAAAAAAAGTCATTTGAATTGAGTTTTAAAGAACTCCCGGAACTACACTTCTAAAAGGAATTGGAAAAACTTGAATGGAGGTGTCAAATGCCTTACCACATGCATATTAATTTGATTTTTGTCTTCATGGCATAGGTATTGTCTTCATGTAATTACTCATCTAAGTAATTAAAATTAAGTTGAAGTTGGATATAGATATTTTAATGCAATGTTTTGAAATTTTAAAGTGTTAGATTTTGATATTTTCATTTAATAAATGCAAAGCTTTGATAATTTGATTAGTTAGAATTCGATATTAGACCAAGTTTAGTTGAATATATATTTTAATGCAATGTTTCGATAATTTAATTTGTTAGATTTTGATATTTGAAAATTTGATTTGTTAGATAATAGATTTTGATATTTTCATTTAATAAATGCAAAGTTTTGAAAATTTGATTTGTTAGATTTCGACATTAGATAAAGTCTAGTTGAATAGATATTTTGATGCAATGCTTTGACAATTTGATATGTTAGATTTCGACATTAGTTGCAATGCTTTGACAATTTGATTCTTTAGATTTGATTTGTTAGATTTTGACATTAGATAAGGTTAGGAAGTCTAGTTGAATAGATATCTTAATGCAATGTTTTGACAATTTGATTTGTTAGATTTTGATATTTGAAAATTTAATTTGTTAGATAATAGATTTTGATATTTTCATTTAATAAATGCAAAGCTTTGAAAATTTGATTTGTTAGATCTCTACATTAGATAAAGTCTAGTTGAATAGATATCTTGATACAATGCTTTGTCAAGTTTATATGTTTAGGTTTAGGACCGTCCAGCACATAAGTAAAGTGTGGTTTAGGTTTAGGTCAGGTTACTTTACTCGACTGGTTCAACAATGGCGGCCCATAGACAACTTTTACTTCTTCAGATTCCAGACTCAGAGTCTATCACACTATCTGAACATGATTGAACATCTTGGAGTGTTGCTTGAGATCCTTGGTGCTTGGTTCAACATTGGAGGTCTTATAATATGTTCTGACATATCCAGAACTTAGACTCTACACTCATATCACCTTCTGAACATGATTGTGTATCTTGGAGAGTTGCTTAGTCCATCTGACTGACAGTGAGATGGAGTGAGCGACAGGCCAAGATAGGATGCTTTATAGCCTACAGTCAGTTCAGACTTCTTCATACCAGTTAGCCTGAGCCCTTCCTATTACCTGAACTTGATTGATTTTCTTGGTGTCTTGCTTGCCCACAGTTCAACCTAGTCCATCTGCCTGATAGTGAGCTCCACTGTTATTTTACTCCCGGTGTTTTTTTGTATTGCTCTGAACTACACAACGATTGGACACTGACCACACAACTCTTAGACCATGTATCTGATAGTGAGCATTGCTAACTGAGGGAAGGCAAGAACATCTCAGACTAACTTTCCGTCTGTGTGCTTTTCTGACCAAGGGATGGTAAGCACATTATACAGATAGTAATGTTGTCTTTTTCACCAAGATTCTAGTAGGAAGTGATTTTGCTGAGATCCTCGGTGCTTTGCTCGTCTAGTACAACATTGGTGGTATTATAGACAGTTTTGACTCCTTCAGAACTTAGGCTCTGAGTACTTATCACATCTAGACCATTATTGAAGATACTGGAGAGCTGCCTGACTGTGTGCTTTTCTGACTGAGGGACGATAAGCACAAATAAGCAGATAGTAGAGTGGTAACTTCACCAAGTTTTTTCAGTAGGAAGTGACTTTTGCTGAGATCCTTGGTGCCTGGATTGTTTGGCACATCATTTGAGGTATTTTAGTCTGTTTTGACTACTTCATAACTTAGTCTCTGAGTTCTTTTATCATCCTGATCACGAATTATTATACTGGAGAGTTGTTTGACTAGAGAACATTTCTGCCCATCTGACTGATAGTGTGCTTTACTGTTCTTACCACTGGTGTTTCTCTACAAATGATATGATAACTAACACTTGGACTTAGACCACTCATTAATTACATCCTTGACTTACTTGGACTGGAGGACTAGACTCATAGTCACTAGATTTTGATATCCTGCTACAAACACTCATTTTAATAAGCACCTTCCTCTGACTATGCTTGTGGATTTGTCTCCCTATTTTGACCTTTGTTTTAACTCTTTTCCCTGCATCTTTCCATTGCAGTCTGACCACTATCCACTACACAGCTGCCAATTATTCATACTTTAAACCCACTCATTTGACTCCCTGACCAGAAGACATAGTCCTGATTCCATCACAAGACATAGCATTGTTTTCTAACCCTTTCTATTTGCTCCCTGATCTTCTCTTTAGTATATTCTCTTTTAAACCTTTCTCGATCTTCTCCCTGATGGAGGCAGACATCAGAGCACTCATGAGTCCTGATGATGAAATCCTCTGGAAAGGTGCAGGACTCTACACCTCAGTGGATGAGTTCACAAGGGATTCAAAAGATCCTTTGGTCCACACACAACATACCACTTCTCCCTTACACTCTGCTCTTTATGCTTCTCAAACCACTTCTCGAGTTGCATCCTCGCATGCTTCAGTTCTCCCTAACCACCTTCCCTCAGTTTCCACACATCCACTATAGCCTTCCGCTGACCAGATCTGCAGACCATTACCGAACCCACCTCCTAACACTTCATCCCATACCACTAGCCATGGACCCACTCCCAATCACCACTACTCAAAATTCCACCAGACTACTAGATATACTCCTTTTAATCGAGCCACACAAAAGCAACACCAACATCCATCTGGTGGCAAGAATTATCCAAGACCTTGGAACACAAAAAAACAAGGAAGAAACTATCACTTGGCTTTGATATTGGACTTTCAGAGTCTGTATCCATGGCTCTCTGCAACCTAGTTGGCAAGTTATCATACAAACACCTCTACTCATCAGATTTGGCTACCTGGATGACCAACTCTTGGAGGCTTTCCTTGAGATATGTCCCTACACTCACACCACTTGGATGGGGTTGGCTTCACTTCCATTTCAAATATCCTGAAGATGCTACAAACATTCTGGAAAGACTTTGAACTATAGATGACAACAACTTAATGTTAAAAAGGTGGAGAGTGAGCTTCGATCCTGCACATGACTATTTCTGCCTCCGTCACCTGTGGGTACTCCTTCTTGGACTGCCTCTTCATATCTGGAATGAGAAAGCACTGATGGCTATTGGCAATTCCCTGGGTCGCTTCATCTCTATTGACTCCAAGACCAACAATGGACGAGACAAAAGATTGGCTAGAATAATGGTCGAAATAGATATACATGAAGGACTCTCTGAAATGATGGACATAGATTGGAGAGGACACATTACCTGACAGAAGTTATATTATATTGGTATACCTTTCAGATGTACACTTTGCAGACAGACGGGCCACCTGAGGAAGACTTGCACTGGTATAGCAGAAGAGGACACCTCTAAGGAAACCATGCTTGAGCTCTCTACAAATTTGGGCTCACCTCCAACTATCAGCCTTCTACATCATCCAAACCTATCAATTAACAACTCTGTTCCAGATCTAGATTCTATATCTGGTAATCTCAAAAATATTTTCCCAACTTTGTTCTCTTCTCTCACCACTCTAGAGCTTGATTTTATTAACAACATTTCCCTGAACAACTTGGGACAGGTCTCCTCTCCACCTGAGACCCGATCTCCCCCACTAACAACCTCCAGCCAACATAACCTTCCTCAAACTCTTTGAACCCCCATTGAAACCACTCCTTCTCCCATACATCCATCAACAATCCCTACTGGTGAGAACTTGACCAGTGTTCAACTTACTCTGTCTCCACCTCGCACATAGTTTCCACCCTCCCTTACCACTACACAAAATCTTTGTTCGACCTCTTCACTTGCTTATCCACCTAACCACAACCAACTTGACACTCTGTTCCAATCTTGTGCTCAGACTACAACTCCTCACTTTTTTTCCCACCCTACATAGATTATTTGCACGACCTCTCCACTCTGTTTCACATTTCCCCTTGAACAAATTGCCTCTAATTCTAAAGGAACAACCCCTCCCTCGACCTCCCCCATCTATACCACTTCCTTGAATAATCATGATTTCATTACACCCTTGAGCCATATTTTAGGAGCTAGAGAACACACTCGGACTACACCTTATTACCACACACTCTCTCAGTTGACAGAGACCCCTGGAGATCAGGACCTTGAACAAGTGATACCCCCCCCACTTCCAGGATTGAGTGATTCTGAAGTAGGAGATAACACTCTTGGTGACGTCTTAAAATCACTTCTTCCCTCTTATAAATAAGTTCTGTTTCCCACACCCCTACCAATCTTTAGAGGTACCTCTTTACAACTTCCTGAGATAGGATCAAATCAGAGAACTGTTGAGTACACTACTGCTCCATAGGATAAATATTTCACTTGGTCTAGAGGTCATGGATATGATCACTCACCTATAAAAATTCGTAGTGCTCATTGACGGGAGGGAATTTCATCCACACATCCTAGAGACACCACAAACACATATGACAACAAGGTGCTTAGAGGCATGAAAGTCCTAGCAAGAGAAAAATCGTGATCTTGCTCTCCCTCAACATCAGAGGGGTGGGGGGCCACCTAAAATCTACCTCATTCAGAAGACTACTTTTGAACATTACTCTTGATAACATTTTCCTCCAGGAAACTCTGGTAGACAACATTAAAGCCAGAGCTTTCCTTATTCACTTTCTTCCCAACTAGCACACTTGTACAGTCAACTCTCTTGGCACTTTTGGAGGATTAACAGTTACATGGAATCCATATCTTTTTGACTTTCTTCCTTATTTCTGCTGTGGAAGAATACTTTTGACTGGCATCAACCGTATTACAAAAACAATTTATAACTTACTCAATATTTATGGGCCTTGTTCTGATCGCCAACCTTTTTGGGAGAACTTAGAAGCCAAGGGGCTTCTTGATTTACACAACTTGATCATCGCTGGAGACTTAAACTTCACGGCTGCTATTGGAGAATTTTGGGGTGCCTCGGCTGCCCATGATCCACTAGCACTCTTTTTTAACAATCTATTTACTTTACATCACTTGGTGTACATAACGCCTGCCTCTTTGTTCCCTACTTGGCGCAATGGGCATGAAGGTACAACCACAATATCTAAGAGTCTAGACCATTTTTTTCTCAATGAGCAGCTCATCGCTTCTGAGTACAGAATCAGATCTTGGGTATGTTATGCTTTTCTTTCTGATCATGCACCCATAGCACTATAATTGGATGTTGTTCGATGTAGGATTGCCTATCCTTTCAAATTTAATACAGACTGGCTTATGGAAGTAGAATTCAATTCAATTGTGACTGATGTCTGGAAATTTAGAGCAATGTATTCAACTTTGTTTTTCTTGGAAACTTCATTGTCTCAAAGCCTGAATTAAACCTTGGGCTGCAACACTCCATAAACAAGACTCTTGCTGAATTCTGGAGCTTGATTTTTCCATCAGTGATCTTATTCTACTTGAAGCTAGTTCAGGAACTTCGGATGATGAAAAGCTTGTCATTAAAAACTTGGAATTGGAAATAAATACACTACTTCTCAAAATCGAATCGACCTGGAGGCAGCGAAGTAGATCTACTTGGCTTAAATGTGGCGATCACAATACAAAATATTTTCACAAAATATCCAGTTCTCGTAGAAACCACAAACACATATGGGAAATTTTGGATGAGGCAGGAACACTCCACAGAGGTCAGAATGCCTTAAAGTCTGTAGCTATCAATCACTTCAAACATTTTTTTGATCAGAATCCCACTGCCAATATACAAAGCTCTGTCTTTGTGGCCAACCTTTATGCTCACACAGTCTAAGAGGCTAAAAATACTTCCTTGGACAGCCCTTGCTCGCTACAGGAAATCCTCTTGGCTCTGAAGTCTTTCTCTAAAGACAAGAGTCCATGCTCGAATGGATAGACGGTTGAATTTTACTTACACTTCTTTGACTTGATTGGTCTAGACCTCCTGGAACTTATGGAGGAAAGTAAGATTTGTGGGAAAGTCACAGGCACTTTAAAATCAAATTTTCTTACTCTCATTCCCAAAACTGATGCATCCTCCTCCTTTGGAGATTATAGAACTATAGTCCTCTGTAACCTTTTCTACAAGCTCATCTCAAAAATCATTTCCATCAGAATCAATCCCATTCTCTCATGCTTTCTCTCACAAGAGCAGCAGGGGTTCTTAAAAGGTCGACAAATCATAGATGCCATAGGAACAACCCAGGAATGCCTTCATAGTATAAAATAAAAAAAATCCAAAGATCTCATCCTCAAATTGGATCTTAAAAAGGCCTTCGAATGCATCGACTGGGAATTCATTAGATTGATCCTTACACAGACAGGTTTCAGTCCACACTTGATAAAATGGATTATGAGTTGCATTACAAGTGCTAACCTAGCCATCCTGGTCAATGGAGAAGCTTCCACTTTCTTCCGCATGGGCAGGGGCTTGAGACAGGGCTGTCCCCTCTCTCCTTTACTCTTCATTCTGGAAATGGAAGCTTTTAGCCTACTTCTCAAATCAACACAATCCGAAGGCAAAATCACTGGACTCTTAGTGTCTAGGACAAAAAAGATTCTTCACCTCCTTTTTGCAAATGACATACTCATATTGACTAAGGGAACTTTACAAGAATGGACAGAGATTAAGGAGATCTTAAATACCTTTTGCAGTGCTACAGGCTTGACAATAAATTGGAATAGATCTTCTTTTCACTTTTTTAATATCCCCCGTCTTACTTTGGACCACATAAAAGATATTTTTCCCCACACTTTTTTACCACTATCCTCTGGCATTAAATATCTGGGATATTTCCTAAAACCAAACTCATATAAGCCATCTGATTGGAACTAGCTTCTCATCAAAGTAGAAAAAAAATTGGACATTGGAGTACGAGGTGGATTTCTCTTGGAGGTCATTTTATTCTTCTTAAAGATGTCCTTGAAGGGCAAGCAGTGTACTGGATGGCCTTGGCTGCCATACCGGCCTCTATTCTCAATAAGATTCATAAGATGATGTTCAATTTTCTCTGTTCTGGATGCTCCATACACTCTCGTCAACACCTCTGCAGTTGGAAAACCTTGGCCAAACCAAATAATAAAGGAGGTTGGGGGATTCAGAATCCTATTTTTGTCAGCCAAGCACTTGCTGCTAGCACACTGTGGAGCATTCTTATAAAACAGTGTATCTGGCACACATTAATTCTCAACAAATATCTCAGTCACCATTTAGTCAAGAGTTGGCTCTCTGTGGAGACTGACATTCCCAGATTGGCTTCTTACTTCTGGAAAAATTTAATTAAATCCAAAATTTTGATCACTACTTGGATCTACTGGCATCCTGGCTCAGGACACATAATAGATCTCGATCGTGATTGCATTTTGGGGATGCATGCTTCTGCTAGGCTCACTCCACAACTGATTTCTCTTCTTAATAACAAACACATTTCTTTCCTCTCAAAAATCCATGCCTCTTGTAGATCAGACACATATCCTAAAAGTTGGATCACTAGCGCCTCTCTTGGCCTCCCACATGATGTTGCTTGGGATTGGGATAACTTTTGCCTAACTCTCACACAACTAGGCATACATCTAACCCCCACTTCAAACCTTCCATAATGGATCGGGGGCGACGACTCAGGATACCTCACTGCACAAAATGTATATGCATCGATCACAAACCTTCACTGGACAACGAATCTTAGAGGATGGAAACATGGTTTTTGGGATTGGAATCGTCCCCCCAAAATCAATTTTTTTACTTGGATGCTCTTCGAAAATAAATTAAACTCGTGGGAAAACCTCCTTAAAAAGGGTTGGATGGGCCCTAGCTACTGTCCACTGTGCAAATCTGATTTTGAATTGACTAAACATCTCTTCAACAAGTGCATATTCTTCAAACAGGTCTGGAAAATCACTGCATTGGCACTCAAAACTCACTTTTCCTGGGATGGAATCACATTAGCAACATGCTTTGAATCTTGGACTCGATTAGAGAAAACACACAAATATCTTCCACCATTCATTTGATGGACAGTCTGGCTAGAAAGAAAACTCACTATTTTTGAAAATGCCCATCCATTAACAAACACAACATCTTACAAAGCACTTGGCCTCTATTTCTTCTGGATGGACACACATACTAACAAGTCAAGGCCCCTTGTCATCAATCAAAAACCAACACTTGAAGACATTCCTATAGGTTGGTTTGATGGAACAGCTTCAACAAATGGCACTCAGAGTGGAGCTGGTGTTTTAATAAAACTTTATGAGAACACTTCTTATAAATGGACTTATAACTATGGCCCATGCACCAATACTAGGGAAAAACTCTTAGGTGGCTAGGCTACACTTTTTCTGGCCTCCAGACTTCACATAAATGTCCTCCAAGTTGTCGAGGACTCCAACATTGTTATAGAATGGCTGAGCAATAGAGATGACCTTCAAGTTGTCTCACTTCTCGCCTATAAAGAAAGAATTAGGAATTTACAACATACTTTCCAAAATCTTAGTTTCATCCACACACATTGTGAACACAACAAATATGCCGATCATCTCTCAAAGGAAGCGCTCCATAAAAGAGTGGGACACATCTCATATAGTCTCTGGATATATGGACACGAGGGCCTGCCTTTAACACTATCCCTACTATAAGTTTTGCCTACAAATCCAATATGACCAACAAACTTTCTTGCAATGAAAGCTGGATCATGATTGTTGACTATAGTCTTAAAGAAATGTTCCCCATTCTCGATATGTTCTACTTGGAAATCTCCTTCCACACTTTTGACTTGTAAACGTTGTATTGCTCCACCTATGAAATTTCTCTACAGGTTGGTTGAAAGACTTCCATTGGAGAAAGTTACATCAGAGTCTTCTCTTCACAGAAGTGACTGTAATATTTCTGCGTTGTTTTGTTAAAGAACACAATTATATATATAATATATAAATGGGAAATTTTCCTATTGGAAAAAGTTGATATGTTAGATTTTGAAATTAGATGCAATGCTTTGACAATTTGATTCTTTAGATTTGATTTGCTAGATTTTGACATTAGATAAAGTTAGGTCCATTAAATATTACCCAAAGGCCTTCATCAGACCAATTTTAAAAGTCACAAAAAAGCTCATTACCAATTTTAAATGTCACCCAAAAAAATCGTCATTTGAATTGAGTTTTAAAGAATTCCTGGAACTACACTTCTAAAATTACTCTAGAATTGGAAAATCTTGAATGGAGGTGTCAAATGGCTTACCAAATGCATATTAATTTGGTTTTTGTTGTCATGGTATAGGTCTTGTCTTCATGTAATTACTCATCTATGTACCTAAATTTAAGTTGAAGTTGGTCTAAATATAGATATTTTAATGCAATGTTTTGAAACTTTGACTTGTTAGATTTTGATATTTTCGTTTAATAAATGCAAAGCTTTGACAATTTGATTGGTTAGATTTTGATATTAGATCAAGTCTAGTTGAATAGATATCTTAATGCAATGTTTTGACCATTTGATTTGTTAGATTTTGATATTTGAAAATTTGATTTGTTAGATAATAGATTTTTATATTTTCAATTAATAAATGCAAAGCTTTGAAAATTTGATTTGTTAGATTTCAACATTAGATAAAGTCTAGTTGAATAGATATCTTGATGCAATGCTTTGACAATTTGATATGTTATATTTCGACATTAGATGCAATGCTTTGACAATTTGATTCTTTAGATTTGATCTGTTAGATTTTGACATTAGATAAAGTTAGGAAGTCTAGTTGAATAGATATCTTAATGCAATGTTTTTACAATTTGATTTGTTAGATTTTGATATTTGTTAATTCGATTTGTTAGATAATAGATTTTGATATTTTCATTTAATAAATGCAAATCTTTGAAAATTTGATTTCTTAGATTTCGACATTAGATAAAACCTAGTTGGATAGATATCTTGATAGTTGGATAGATATCTTGATGCAATGCTTTGTCAAATTGATATGTTAGATTTTGACATTAGATGCAATGCTTTGACAATTTGATTCTTTAGATTTGATTTGTTAGATTTTGACATTAGATAAAGTTAGTTCCATTAAAAATTACCCAAATGCCTTCATCGGAATAATTTTAAAAGTCACAAAAAAGGTCATTACCAATTTTAAAAGTCACCCAAAAAAAACGTCATTTGAATTGAGTTTTAAAGAACTCCTAGAACTACACTTCTAAAATTACTCTGGAATTGGAAAACCTTGAATGGAGGTGTCAAATGCCTTACCACATTCATATTAATTTGGTTTTTTTCTTCATGGAATAGGCCTTGTCTTCATGTAATTACTCATCTAAGTACCTAAAATTAAGTTGAAGTTGGTCTAAATATAGATATTTTAATGCAATGTTTTGAAATTTTGATTTGTTAGATTTTGATATTTTTGTTTAATAAATGAAAATCTTTGACAATTTGATTGGTTAGATTTCGATATTAGATCAACCCCTTTGTTACGACTAGGAAAGCGAAGCACAAAAGATATTTTTTTTAAGCATTAAGAAATTAACATGCCCTATAAACAACCCACCATGAACAACAAGGATGATTGCAGATAAATGAATTCCAAAATTCTAGTTCAGAGGATCAGTACATGAATGAGGTGATAGAGATCAAACAGAAACTAGGAGAATCTGTTTGGGAGATTGACCAGAGATTCAAATGATTGAAGGGAAAGATGAAGTATGTAATGGCATATATGCAACATAGACATCTATTTGTGAATTCACTGCTACCACACCTAAAATACCATTTGAGACAACAAAAGTTTTAAACTCAGGCATAGGCTCTGCAGGAAGTCTTACAATTGGAAGAGAACCAATAACAGAAGACAGATCCAACAATAGAGGAGCTGAAGGAAGATTTGAAGAATCTAACATTTCAATTAAACTAGAACAGGGGTAAGGACAAAAGAGAAGTTGTTTTGTGTACCACATGTAGGACATAAGGACATCACAAGAATGAGTGCCAAAATTTCATGCAGTACATGGAAACAAGGCTACCAAATCTCTTGCCAATAGGAGGACCATGGTGCGAGATCTGTAAAACACATGGAAATGATCCATATCATTTTCCAATGATGCAGAAGTATCAAATAGTACCTAAGAGCTCATATTGCAAATTTTGTAAATCAATGGGTCATGATGACAAAGATTGCAGAACAATGAATCTGATGATGGAAAGAACATCAAACACTTATAGGGTACAGGCAGAAATGATGACTGGGAAAGCTGCACCGTATTTCAACCAAGTACCAACCCCATATAACACTACACAATTGTAGTATAACACTGTGAAACAACAATATAACATTGTGCAACCACAGTACAATACCACGCAACCACAGTATAATCCCACACAGTATAATCAGGTGCCTTAGTACAATGCACCGTGAGGAGATCGAGCTGGCTACAGAGGTGGAGGATGAGGTAGAGGATGATTTGGAAGAGGCAAAGGACCAGTGGTATGTCATAACTTTCAACAACCAGGATACTATGCATGAGAATTTCCACTTCCACTTGCGACATGTATGTATTGTCACGCATCAGATCATGACACAGAAGACCGTTCGACACTATTGGGGAAGATCCAAGAGAAGAGGAATCAAAACAATCAAAATGTACAATGGATATCTACAAAAGCTAGAGAGAATGGAAGAAATATCAACATAATCATGTGTGGAGGAGCTAAAACAGGACCTGACATGGGAAGACAAGATCCAACACAACACCAATGGGTGAAGAAGAATGTCGAACCACAGAAGCAGTTTGATGCGCAAAACGAATATGAGACATTCAAGCAAGCCAAAAAAGAATTCTTGAAGCCGGATATTGCATCTACATCAAGTACGGAACATACTCAGGACATATTAGTGTACAAGATGCCTTCATCGTCAGATCACACTAATGAAGCACAACCTTTCAGACAAGTAAGTACCATAAAGGATTTTATGCAATCTTGTGTTAAAGTGCTAAATGATCCATCATCTGTTAAAGTATTACAAAATATGTTAGAAAGATGTAACATAGAGGTAGAGTGGAAGATAGAGAAGAAAACGGTTAATCATTTGCATACAAGGAGGAGGAAAAGAAGAGAATTCATACTGAATGCCAATATTGAATATTTCAACATGGGGGATATTATACTGGATTTAGGCTCCGAAGTAAATGTATTACCCAATAAGACATGGAAAAGTATGGGAGAGCCCACATTAGGATATTCACATGTTTAGCTGAAGCTAGAAAACCAACACATATTCATGCCAATTGGAAAGCTTAAAGGAGTCATAGTCGACTTGGATGGAGTGCGCACTAAGGCAGACTTTGAAGTCATTAGAGATAGTAGATGGTACAAAAACTTATCCAACATTGCTTGGACTAGATTGGGTATTTGATAACTAGGCCATAATCAATTTAAAGACAAGAAAGATGACCTTTGAGTCAGAAGAATACATAGTTGTTTCACCATTAGACCCTTCAGAAGGAGAAAGGTTTGTAGAACCAACTTGTATGGATCTAGAAGAGATAACGCAGTTGTACAGAACCACCGCACATGCATAAGATTATGTTAACCCAACTTCACGTGGAGTACTTAGCTAGAGAAGCATCACATAATGTGATTCAGAATCAAATACAGGGTTGGAGAATTGGTAGCAGAGATTACATGAAGTGTCCACAAGAATGTGCGCAAGAATAGACCACGCAGTAAAATGGGTAGGTACATAAATCAAAGAATCTACCAGTTTTCATGGCATCAACGATATAGAATATTTCCTAACAAGTTACAAATATGAGGTTTTATAAAATAAGATAATATTATCCTTGGACATAACACTCAAGGAAACACCTACAAGATGGTGGGGTGTGCACAAAGAGACAATTAAGGACTGGTACTAATGTAAGTGATTACTACACATTAAATTCGACACAAAACAAGGAAGCAATGAGATGCAGAGATATGATGGACATGGGACACCAACATAACACTTGGAGAAGTGCAAAACACTATGGAGAATGACACCACCAGAGGAATGGCCTCATCACTTCATTCACACATTGGAAGGAATTCCAACAAACTGGTATGTAGACCAGGAACTACACAGAGGCACTACAGAATGGCAACATTACAACAAAATTTTATAGTCACTCTCTCATTTGAACATGAGAACCCCAACATCAATTCAACACTCAAACAAATCATAGGGTGATATTTATTAAGGAACCAGAGGTTGAACATATAACAAAGTATCAACAACAAAACAAACAAACAGTTAAGGAACTATTGTCATGCTACCATGTGTAGGAAGAAGCACCAGATGAAGATGACCTACGCAACATTAAGATTACATAAATGGAAGGATAAAGAGAGGTGTAAGGCCCATCCCTAGAATCATAAGTATTTGATGCACTGATCAAGGTGAAGAAATTCAACATTGGGACAACTGAGAATCCCAAAATGGCCAGCATTGGAGACTACTGGGATGAGAAAACAGTAGAAAGAATAACAAAGTTACTGCGCAAGTACAATGACCTATTCCCAAAAACCTTTACAGAGATGAAATGCATAGCAGGAGAGATAGGAGAGATGAAGATACCTCTAAAAATTGAGGCTAGATCTATCAGACAATGACCTTATAGACTAAATCCAATATATAAGCAGAAAGTGAAAACATAAATTGACAAAATGTTGAAAGATGGTATCATATAACCAGTATAAGAATCAGAATGGATAAGCCCTATGGTAGCACAGGAAAAGAAACAAGGAGGGATAAGGATTTGTGTGGATCTGAGGAAACTGAATGATGCTTTCCTACATGACCCCTTTCCTACCCCTTTTACTGATGAAGGCCTAGAAAATGTGGGAGGTCATGAAGCATATTCATTCATAGATGGATTCTCATGCTACCACCAAATTAAAATAGCTCCATAAGACATGTATAAGACTACCTTTGCCACATAATGGATATCCTATCAATACACATTCATTCCTTTTGGACTGAAGAATGCACCAACAATATTCTCAAGAGTAGTCATAACTGCATTCAAAGAATTCATCCATCAGTTTTTGGAAGTGTATTTGGATGATTGGACAGTCTACAATCTGTTGAGATCATGTAGAGGTGTTAAGGATGATGTTAGAAATATGTAGGCAGTGTCAGATATCATTGAATATCAAGAAGTGCATTTTTGGGACACCTTTTGGAATACCATTGGGACATATAGTCTGTAAACAAGGGATATTGGTGGATCCTACAAAAATTGCAGTCATTGTTAATTTACCACCACCAAAGTCAGTGCGCCAGTTAAGAGAAACATTGGGACATACAAGCTACTACAGGAAATTTATAAAAGGGTATGCATAGATCACTGTGCCACTAGAGAAACTACTAAAGAAGCATATTAAATTCCAGTGGAATGAGGATTGTCAACAAGGTTTAGACACCTTTAAAGAGAAAATGGTAACAACACCTATTCTATTATTCCTAGATTGGGAAAACACATTTAATGTGCATGTGGATGCATCAGCCATAACAATTGGAGCTATTTTGGTGCAGCCAGGAGCAGGGGAATTGGACCATCCTATAACATTTGCAAGAAAAAAATTGTCAGAGTCAGAGCATAATTACATTAATATAGAAAGAGAAGGCTTAGCAATGGTATATGCACTTCATAATTTTAGACACTATTTACTTGCAAACACTTTAAAATGTTTACAGACCATTCATCCCTCAAATACCTAGTCAACAAGCCAGTGTTTTGGGGAGGATTTATAGATGGTTATTGTTTTTTTAAGAATTTGATTTTGAAGTGATAGTCAAACCAAGGAAGTTGAATGCAGGACCTGATCACCTATCAAGAATCACCAATGGCGAGGAACCTACAAATTTAGAGGACAACTTCCCTGATGCACAACTATTTTTAGTCCAAGTAGCCAATGAATATTTTGCTAAAATCATTGAATACTTGAGTACAGGGACTGCGCCACAAGATTTTAACACTACCCAGAAGAAAATTCTGGTAGTCATAGCTACAGACTATCAATTGATTGTAATACACTTATACAAGATGGGCACAGACATCATTATGAGAAGATGTGTCCTAGAACATGAAAAACCTAGAATTTTGGCAGAGGCTCATGAGGGAATAAATGGAGGACATTATGTAGGAAAATATACCGCGCAAAAGGTATTGCGCATAGGACTATGGTGGGCGACCATTCAAAAATATGCTAAGGAATATTTCCAGCAATGTGACATATGTCAGAGGGTTGGTAAACCTAATAGAAGGGATGAGATTCCACTAAGGCCACAAGTAACCTTGCAAGTATTAGACAAATGGGAAATAGACTTTGTGGGACCAATTAACTCACCAACAAGAATATCAAGAGCTAGGTATATCATTATTGCAAAAAAATATTTAACAAGATGGGCATAAGAGAAACTAGTCAAAGATTGCAGCGCGGAAACAACAACAAACTTTTTGTTTGATCAAGTGATCACTAGATTTGGATATCCAAGGATTTTGATGAGTGACCAAGGTACTCACTTTATCAACAATACTATCAAGGCTAAGTCTGAGGAATTTGAAGTCTACCATCAGAAGAGTATATGATACCATCCTCAAGCAAATGGAACAGTGGAAGCCTTCAATAAGATCTTAGAGAATTCCCTAACTAAGATTTGCAATGTCAACATGGATGATTGGGATTTGAAGATACCAATAGTATTGTGGACATACATGACTACATGCAAAAATTTAATAGGACAAACACCATTCAGGTTGGTGTATGGGAAGGAAGTAGTGGTGGCGTTAGAATTCTTGGTACCCAGTCAGCGCGTCACAACAATTACCAACATGAAAGAATGAGGCATAGTAAAAGAAAAGCTAAGTCAGATGATGGAGATGGAAGAATATATGATTCTAGCATGATTTCACCAAGAAGTACATAAAGCAAGAGATAAATCTTGGCACGACATAGATATCAAGAGGAACATTTTCAAGGAGGGAGACCTAGTCTTGGTATATGACAATAAATTTCTTCAGCATCTAGGGAAATTCTGAATGCATTGGTTTGGACCATACAAAGTGAATATTGTCAAATATGGGGGATCTGTACAGTTGAAAGGTCTGGGAGGCACATAACTCAATGGAATGATCAATGGGAGTCAACTGAAGTTGTACAAGGATAGTCGACCTCCTAGTACTTATAAAGTTACATCGCAGTAAGAAAATATGTACATAGTGTATTATAGTATAAGTTAAGAGAGATAAAGTGAGAAAAATAAATAAAAAGGAAAAAAATAAGAAAATCCATAAAAAGTAAAAAGGGGATAAAACTACAAACAGATTGACGGGCATGGAAGGTTTTGATAGAATAGAACTGGTAGAATAAACAGTGCACTGCAAGAAAACTAGTGATTGAAAACACTGTGCGCAAGAGAGAAGTTAATGGGTAAAAATGCACAACACGCAGGAAACACAACAAAAAGTGAAAATGTGACAACTGTTAGTGCGACACAGTTGTCACTTCTTCGTCCTACTATAAATTCGTAAAAAGGGAGGGAAACAACTTAGTGTATTATTTTCTATAGAGTAGAATGCAGAACCGAGTGGCAGAGCAAGAGAGTGTGAATTTGTTATAGAACCTGGAGATTTAAAGGTCTGTAGTCTGGATTTCATCAACATCTCACCACCTAGAGTTGGAGCGCCAAGCAAAATCGGACGAAACATGCAAAGTAGTACCCGGGTGCTACAAACCAAAACACATGAGATGCCAATAGTTTTGGATGTGGACAAAATCCACACGTTAGAGTATGAGCCGACCATGATGCATGTAGAGGAGGATAAAAACTATGCACAGGAGGTCGAGCAGCTAGAAGAGGTCATCGAAAGAACGAAATCTGATGCATCCAAGGGAAAAGGAATGTAATAAGAAGAACATGCCATAGGTTTGAGTCAATAGGGCCTCGAACCAGAAGAACAATATAGAACAAGATTCGAGGATATACCAGTAGTTGGGGTATCTTCCCCCCAAGGGAAAAATAAGGTGCGAGCAGAAAGAAGTGTGTAGGGTGTACATCGCACACAGGAGGAACTAGCCATAGTAATGCCAAAAAACCCCAAATATGTGAAGGTTGATGATGAAATGGTAGGAGGATTTGATGGCCTCAAATACTTCGACCATGACGTGTCTGACACAATAAATTTCCTGGACTTGGAAGCACATAGTTACCTAGAGAGCATGGGAGAAGGCCCCTCAGGTGCTCCATTGTTGGAGCCTACGCAGTGGATCATGGGGTTGTACAATACATGCATAATGAAATTATTGGATATACCGCACTTTGGGTGCGGTAAACACATCAACATATGTGTAAAGAAGTTGTTAGCACAGGTGCACAGAGGAATCTTATGGATAGACATGCCAACGCCTATTAATGTTGATCTCATTAAAACAATCAGAGGGCTACCCATGGATGGGGAGAAGCTAGAAAAATACCCAGAGGATAAAACTAAGGAGAAATCCATTTCAGATGACATCAAAGCCAAATATGGTGCGGAGAGGGGTAACAGGGGAATCATGATCAATGACATCAATGATCCTATGACACAATTTGCAACATGAATTCTAGGTTGTAAGTTAATGCGCAAGTGCAGGAAGGAGGAATTACCAACAGGAGTAGTAGCATCGGTGATACAGTGCATAAAAGGTAGCTCGATGAGCTTGGCCCCATATCTACTAAACTCATTTCTAGAGGACTACAAGGATGCACAAGACTAGGGATCTAAGTTTTGCTATTCATGGTTACTCATCCTCATTTCACTCATGGGATGGCAAGAACCCACATACAGTCTATTCCTGCCAAGGACATGAAAATGTGGCGCGACACGCTACACATATCTTTGTATGACAAAATATCCCAAGAAGAATAAAATTAACAACGACATGTTCACACTATACCTTATAGAGATCCAAAACATGTTAGCACATACATGGAGGATTGCCACAAAAACTATCCAAGAGTTTGCACAAATAACAAACTTCCAGGCATCGTGCCATAATATGTGGCTACAAGCAAAGACGGATCCATCCAAGGAGTGGTTGTAGCTAAATTACTGCATAACAATGCAGGACATCCAGATGGAGGTCAAGGAATAGCCCGAGGAGTGGAGAGTGACAACAATCCCAAAGATGGTGCCAGGAGAAAAAACTAGGATGTAGGACAGAATAATCCATGCGCAGCAGACATGCACAAACGACTCAAGCAAAAAGAACAATATTGCACAAGGCCAAGAAGGGGGAAGTAGTCCCATACAGAAGAAAAATAGAACACAAAATAAATCACAACGTGGTTCTACATAGGGACTACCACACATGGAGCAGACAACAAGAGGAGTGACAGGACAAGTGCACGCGGATGAAATGAAAACATAGGCACAAGAAATGTCGATTGAAGGACGAGAAGGGCATGCTACAGAAATGGATACACAGATGCTAGAAGAATCTGAACCATTAGAGGACTAGAGGAAGAGAACAGGGGAGAAAGCAAGTGGATCTAGAAAGAAGGCCAAGGCCCACAAGAAACCAATGGAAACATCATTGATGACAGATGATGTGGATCCGATATCCATGACAGTGGAAGATCGACTATCAGAGGTGTGGGAAAATTCTAAAAATCACAGTGCTTCAATTTTGGAGAAAATACAAGAAGTGGAAATTGCGCTGGAGCAGTTGAGGATCAGGGCAGAACAACAACAACATAAGACAACAACGCCAACTAAAGAAGGGGCACCAGTTGGAGAGACAGTGCAGATCATGACGCAAGGGAGCATAAATTTTATCATCACTCTTGAGATGTTGTTTATGGATGAGGAGACAACACATAGGCCCCTAAAAGACATCGAGATGTTGGACTTGGCATTGCCCAAGATTCCAACTAAAGTGTTGTATAAATTAGTCCCGAGCAAGTTCTGATGAGATGAACTTGCAATTGGCGCATGAAGAAAACACTTCACTAAAGGAGGAACTTAGCCAAGAAGGGTAGGAGAAAAATATGGTGTAGTAAAAGGTGGATGAGATGGAGAACCAATTTCAAGCAGTATTTCAAGCCATCTCAGACAGCGAAGGAGTATAAGAAGCCTCATCGCAATAGAAAATGAGAAAGATAACACATACTTTGCAACAGTATAAAGAAAAGATCAAATAAATGGAGGAGCACGCAGTTCCCATGACTCCTCTAGAAGTCAGAGTGGAAAGAGAGAAGGATGCGACAACTTCTACAGAAAACATTGTGCAAAACATACACAGAATGAGAGAGTTGCTGGAGAAGAGTGCCCAAATATGGACACAACTTTTAGAGGATGGTCACTTACAAGAGCTACAGGGGAAGGAGGACAAACTACATGCAGCAATGGAACATGTCAAACAATGATAGAGGATGATGTCATTGCTGGAGAAGATCAAGACGACCACGGAAATGAAGAATTTACAAGTCGAGGAGAAGGTAGTACAAGTGCAGAATATGGCAAGACAGGATCAGTTGGAGCCCCTAAAAGAAAATGTGGAGCAACCGGTCATCGATATCGACACAACAAAGGTGAACATAGAGAGGATAGGCTTGGAAGGGGGAGACCTGGTACAAAACCCAGTTACCGCGCAGCTAGTGGAAAACATGGTCAAAAGGAGCAATAAAGCTCAAGCTCAGTGCTAGAGAATAACTAAAATGTATGATGTGCTGGCGCAAGAAACAATAGATGTTGGAGTAAGAAAGTGATTCAGGACGAGTTAAAATGTCAGTGTTGGGGGCCTATTGGGCGTAGGCCCATTTTGGGGAAAGGCTAGTTTTGGAGAATAAAACACAAATAAGGAAAATACAGCTGGCAAGAAAAGCAACACGTGCAAAGGAAAGTGAATGCAAAGGAGGAAAGCATGCGAGGTGCACATGAAAGAATACCGAACCATGCTAGGGTTAGGATTTTGGTAAGCGGATGTAATTGCTGATAAGCCAAAAATAAGTATAAAGAGGTACCTAGGAGGGCTAGGTTGGGGGTTGGTTCAAAGAGTTGGATAGGTTTTGGTTTGATTGCAATTCCAGAATGTAAGAATGATTGTAAAATCCTAGGTTGTTTTGTAATTTGTTGATATGAAGAAAGAAAAGAAGGTAGATATTGAGGGTTAGATCACAGGATGAGAAGCTTGGTGTGATCTAGTCTACCTCATTAAATATGTTGACCTGAATGAGGGAGAATTGTATTGCATGCGACACCATAGATGTCAAAGCAATAATAAAATATCCCTAGAGACAGATCTTTGTGTACATAGCCCATGGTGGGTGAACCAAGGTAGCTCATGTGTTATGCGAATGATTCATTGCTATATCTTTGTTGTTAATGATTATATCTTAGATGACCATTTAATGAAGTAGCTAGATCTAATTTCTTTACATGCATGAATAAGAATGATAGAGCACTTAGCATAGATGGATGTTATAATAATTAAATAAAGATCACAAGGTTCAATTCCAGATCCCCACTCACTCTTAGGCTGCAAGCACCTGAGCGTTGCATCCACCCATAAGAACTATCTCAGGTGAGACTACACAATGCACCCTGTATATTGTGCTACCTTCTGGTTTTCCAGGGGATGCGATAGTTTTAGAGGGTTTTGTTGGAAACCATAGTAGATCTGAACCTGGGTTAGCCCAATAATGGTAGCAAGAGAGAAGTAACCAAAAACTGTTAAGGGGATATGGACAAAGATGGGGGATGAATTAATCCACAAGAGAGGGGAGGGTCTAAGAGAATTCCTAAGAGAGGGGTCCAAGGGGGAGTTACCCATGTCTATTAATTCCACCCACATTCTTGAATTTTATTATCATTATGTATTAAACTCTATTTTTTGATTCAATGTCCCCAAAGCCAATCATTTAATACATGTAAGAGGGTGGGTGTGACAAGTCACATCCCATAGTTATTGGGAGCATAAGGGTTGAGTACAATCAACTTGGGGAAGTGTGTGATTCAAGAAATCAATCCAAAGGAGATAAAATTCATATGGCCATTTACAACATTTTTAGAAAGTCAGTTTGTTGGCATGAACAACAAGTAGAGAGCAAGAAAAAGAGCATGGAGCTGGAGCATCCATGGAGGGTGAATTCTAGAGCATTTTGGAGCATTTTGGAGTAGAATACTAAATATTTAGGTTGTCATGCATGAAGAGTGAAATCTTGTGTGAGTTGCACTGTAAAAACAACTGTTTGTTGTTGTTTGTTGGTAGTTTTCCTATCACTAAGTTCCTTTGAGTTCTCAGTAGAGAGATTCCTAGTTACCTATGCTAGAGAGACCCTGATAAACTAATGGGATTCCCAAGGGAATACGATTAGTGAAGGGGTACATTCCTTGGGTCAAGAAGGTCTAGAGGAAGAGAGATGGTGGGAAATCAAGTTAGTTGTAGGACAATACCAATGGGTTTGTGGGATTTTCTGAGCTGTGAGTGGACAATGAGAGACAAACCTATTTTTTGGATTGCTATCCCCAAATCGAGGGTGAATTTCTATTGAGATTTGGAACAACAAGTCTATGTTTGGGTGGAATGTCTGTCCCAAGTAGCTTGTTGCATAACATAATTAAAAGATAAGTGTTTTATCTGTTTATGTATTGTATCTATGAGTTAAATTGTTGTGCAAGAACTCTATGGGTGAGATTGATTTATATGTTGCCATAATAGGCTATTAGTTGCATTCATGTGTTATTTTTAGCATACTATAGATGCATCTAATCAATGGTAACATAAAATAGTGAAATATGGTTGTAATTCGTAGCTGGTAAGCTATAGGAAATTAGTTAGCAAAACAAATTATTTGTTTTATGAGTGTTTCCATATGTAATGCCTTAGTTGGGTCAGGGGATGTTAAATTATGGTATCATAACTTCTGGTTTAAACAATAGACCCATATGGGCCAATGATTAGTATGAATTAGGTGAATTCATTGTTACAGATTTCGTTCTGTGCGAATTTGGGAAAAAAACATTGAAATTCAGAGTGAAATCCCCAAATTCATGAGCAAATTCAGTATGGAATTTCCTCATATCCATCTAAGAGATGTTTAATGGAATCAATCTATATAAATGCATATCTAAATTCGACTTGGAAGGTCAAATTTTGTGTTTCAATGGTCGTTGAAGGAGCTGGGAGATTTTAGTGAATCGACAGTCGAGATCGTGTTTGATCTCGAGATCAACGACCTATATTAGTTGTGATAAATTTAAAATTTTATAAGGTTTCGACCATTTGGTAGGTTGAACCAATCAACGTTTAGGATTCTTTTTTTATAGTTGGGAAAATGAGATAGACCGATAGTCTATATTCATTTTTGGCCGATGGGAGGTTGAAGCAGATAAATGATAAATATCGGTTTGAATGATATATTGACGACCTAGATTCATCAAGGATTTGGTCGAAATTTCTAAGTGTTGGAAATTCACCAAGAGAAATCACTGACGAATGATGGTTAGATCAAAAATTTTGGCGAAGAGTTTCTATCGACCAAAATAAATTTATGATGGATGATGGACAAATGTTGGTGGCTTGAGCCTCATGAGATCTCTTTCTAAACTATCCATCTCAGGCCTTCTCATTTGATGTCTAACATGAGACCTACCTGGGATACTCTATGATTCTTAAAATGAAGGTGCTCTTCTGGCTGAATGTCTAGGTGAATGGTGATTCTTACTAACACTTCATGAGTCCCTTGGCTCTCTGTAGTCATCCCTCCTATCATGAGATATGTGCTCTTTTGCATGCCCTGCACTAGTTGCATGTCTTATGCTCGACTCCTTGTTGATTTGTCTTTGCAAGTTATTTAGACCCTATAGATATTGAGAATTAATTTGGTTTTTATCCTCTTGAGCTCTTATGAACATTTCATTATATTCTCTATATATTTTCACTTCCCCATGAAAATTCTTCATCATCTCTACATGATCCTCTATGCTTCTGTGTCCATTGGACTAGTATGTTTATGCATTTCTCACGATAATATTTAATCCTCTGATTTCATATGCATGGTTGTAAGAACCTTGTGCATCATCCATATCTCTAGTCCCCATATATAAACTTGATATTTTATGGATGTACCTCTAATTCTACAAAAATGTGCATGCAACAATTACTATAATAATTATGCATATTGTAAAATATTCATTATTTAGGCTACAAGTCATCCTTCATCCAAATTTATGAAGAACATAGATGCACCAATATAAATAATGATCCTACAAACATAATGTCTTATGAATTATCTTTCCAATAGTTGTACTCATGCCTCATTCTAAGTTCTAAGTGAAAAGTTACAATCTTCCAAGTTTTTCACTTCTACTCAATTGTGATATGTTCAGAGTGGTGCAATTTATCCGAGAGACTATTTTCTTCCACCTGTAGAAGAAAATCGACTATGAATCATAAAACAAATTGTATTAGGAAAAGATAGGATTTATAATCTCGAATGCATAACAACTTTCAGATTTGGAATCCAATTCTCTAGTCAAATTATGTATAAATATGGAATTGACGACTTTGCACTTTTACATTTTCTCCATACTTGGAATTTTTAGCCAAAATTGATTATCTCCCAAATAGAGAAAAACTGGGAAAAAATGCTCAACACAAAGTTGTATGGATTGATGAATAGGTAAAATGTTTAGGAAACAATTTTTTCCATATTTGTGATCTGGGGTCCCTTTTCCTCCTTCAAATATTTCAAAAATCCCCCAAAAGTGTCTAGGAATAGTGGATTTTACCCTATTTTGGCATCCCAACACAAAACCCCTTTGAATTCTTCCAAAATCCCAATTGGGCATCTTCATGCCTGCTTTTTGGACATTATAAAAAAATCATTTTTATTTGAGCCTGGGTCAATGAGCACAACCCAAATCTTTGAAAACCACCAATTGACATTTATGGAGAATTGAAGAAGAATTGGCCCATGGCCCTCACTGAAACTTTTGTATCCCTCATCATTGTAGACATACCCCTTAAATTTCGTCCAATTATGAGTTTTTATGCTCTTGTTATGGACAAAACAAGTTTTTGGCTTCAAAATTCTTTTCTAAAATATCTTTGCTAATGTGGCAATCTGGTTGACATGGCATGGCACATGTCTACTAATGTCCACTTGTCATCCCCTAATTTGTCCATTTCATCCTCCTCCTTTCTCTTCATTGGAAATCAAAATATTTATTCCATTGAGGATCAACAAAAACCCTTTATCGACTATTGGCAGTTGGGGAAAAAGTCTTCATTTTTTTGACAACCTATGAAAAACTACATTGAAAATCGACAAAAAGGTCTAACAATGATCGAGGGAAAAATATAATTTTTTGGAAACATTTGAAACAATCCATCAACGATCGGTGAAAATTTCTATCGGCGATCAACAAAAAGGTCTATCAACAATCACAAAAAAGGTTTATCAACGATCAAGGAAAAACTACATTATTTTGGAAACCTCCAAAAAATCCATCAACAATCGGTGAAAAGGTCTATTGACGATCGATGAATTTATATGAACTACATTTTGTTCCTACTTCATCGAATTTCATCGAACTCCGAAAATCTCCATCGGTAATCAACGAAATTCCTTTCACTTTGCCAAACTCATTTAACGTAGAGATTTTTCACCAAATCTGAGCTATATTTGGATCACTGATGTCAAGATCAATGTGATCTCGACTGTCGATTCCCCAAACTTCACCAAGGTTTGTTGAACTCCAAAATCTTCGTCGACTTCCACTTTTCTCCATTTACGATTGACGCTTTTCTTCTTCAACGAACAAAACATTGTTCCCACTTCAACGAATGCCGAAATCTTAACCAACCTGAAATGAATCTCGACCATTAATTGGCAAGTTGAGTGTGATCTGGTTTGTTGATTCACTAAAATCCTCAGACACTATGAAAACATGAAATTTGACCTCCCAAGACAAATTTGACCTTGCAAATTTGCAAATAGACGCAAGTAATCGCCCCTTCAATGATTATGAGGGAAAATTCAACTTGAATTTGCTCATAAATTTAGGGGTTTCACTTTGGTTTCACCATATTCCCTACATTCGACACATATTAGGCTCTACAACAATACATTTACCAAATTCACACTATTCTTTAGCCCATATGGGTCCGGTGTTGAACCAAAAGCTACGATACCAAACTGTAACATACCCAGCGCCTATGTTGGGTCACGCCACTTGTTAAATCCACTATCGTATCGATTTAAAGGTGGGAAATACATGCAACATGACATACATGCATGAAATTATCATGAATAATTTAAAAAGTTAATGCATCCATTTACACATATGTAGTAGCCATTAAATGCACACAACAACATTCATACATAAAAATTACAGAGTAAATGCAACATTTATCATATAATTAAAACTGCAAATGACAGAGTGATCAAAACACTTCTCTTTTAAAAAACTTATACACAACTGACTATAGATGAAGGATGTTCCTCCCAATCGTAGTGTAATGTCCCTAATACGAGCCCCAATTGTAATTGAACATATAGGTTGGTGAGTCATTTTCACCAAGTATAAATGTAAATGTACATATAGACTAGTGATTCATTGGCACTGAAGTGTGTTTTTTCACGCACCCGTGTAGTGTGCGAAGTTTGTTTGAAAAATAAAATAGTGCACAAAGTGCGTATGGATTGTGCACCAAGGAAATGGTGCACACATTTCGTAATGTTCCACACACCTAGGTAAGTGCACGAGGATGATCCAGTTATGTATATATGTATATGTATTTGAGGTCGGAGTGCCTATGTGGTTATGAGGCTGGTGAGTCAGGAAGAAAATAGGCCAGTGCGTATTTTCTTGTAAGATGTAATCATACTAAAGTTATTAATATTAACACATCATTTCACGCAGATAGACTCAAATGTAAATGAGACGAGGGGATGAACTTCACCGAAAAAGGGAAAAGGAGGGGAAATTAAGCCATGTGTTGGCCCTCGACCAAGTTTTGTGGAAACATTGGTCACGTTTGACCATATTTGGGACTTCAACAGGCTAGTCGAAGATGGAGCGCCTAGGCGAAGCAGAGATCACGGGATCTCGCCCCCTTTTGTGGGATTTTTGTGTTTAGGGTTTATGTAACAAGTATGGGATGTCGGCCCATGGGTTTTACCCATGTTTAGTCCCTTTTTGTAATGTATAAATAAGTATCTAGGTGATGTGAGAACTAGTGACTAGATCTAAGTTGGCTTTGTTCTAGATATGTAGGGGATTTTGCTAAGTGCAAGTCCTGTATGAATTGTAAGAAGGCTTCATGCATACTGTGTGTTGAGAACTTGCAGAGATAAGTGCAAGTGATTGTAAGAAGGCTCTGTGTGTTTCCAAGCTCGGGGAAGGAGGGTCTGGTGAAGTGCATGAAGATCTCCTTTCCTATGCAGAGTTGGCTTGTGGCTTTGTGCATGTAAGGAGATTGGAAGAGGATAATAAAGAAGAAGAAGAGATGGTGGACATGAACCACGCATACTCTATGTTATTATGCTTTGTGTTATACTTTTCTTGTCTTTGCTTGGTGCACCGTTATGATAGATAGATCTATGAATTCTTAAGTGCTTTATGATGTGAATGAATGATAGATCTGCTTTAATGCTATGTGTTGAATGGTTAGATGTGTTTGGATCTTGATTAATACTATGATGTTTTGTAATTAGGGTTTTAACCTACGATGTGAATAAGGGTTAAAGACTAATGAATGTTAACTTCTAGGTGCTTTTTTAAGTATTTTGATCAATGATCTGTGTCCCAGCTAGGTTGTAGACACTTGAGTCCTGCAACCCTCCCTGCCTCTACCTCGGGTGAGACTTCATCTATTTCGCAGGTGTTCCTGAAAGGGCCGATAGTTAGGGTTTTATTTGGTGTGCTGTTGAAGCGTTGAAACCTGGGTTTTCCCCTATGCCAACAAATGGTTCTGTTGCTGGGACTTGAAACTGTGATTGATGGGAACTGAAGAAAAGAGAAATCTCTCTGCGTAGATCTGTTGTTGTAGTGCACAACATTCTACTTGGATTGCAAAGATCCGTGCTATGAAGGGAGTTGGATCTGAAGAAAAGAGGTAAGATCTTAAAACTTTGTACTCTGGTAAAGGTAAGATAAGTGGATTTGTTGTTTTTGAAATATGGATTTAGGTATGTTTGATAGATTTTGTCCTAGTCTGAAAACTAGGGCATAACTAGAAGAAAGAAGATTTGATATGAATAGTAAAAGATATGTTATTCCTATGGATAGAAAGAATTTTTGGACTAACAAGTGGATGCAGGATCCTAGAAATAATTTTTTGCAGGTCCATCACTGTGATCCCAATGCGCAGTACAGGATAGATTGGGGACCATTTAAGAGAAAGAGAGGATTGACTCTTTGCTACAGTTGCAGAAGGTCAAGACATATTGCTAAGGAATTCCTTGGTAGAGGTCCTATTTGTCTTTGTTGTAATGTTGTTGGTCATGAAGTTTTGGATTTCCCTAGAATGATTGCTAAAGTTGAGAAGATGAACATGAAATGAGAAAACCATGAAGAGGGTCAAAGGACTAAGAGTATTCTAGAGAACCAGAAAGAATCAGAGGCTACATTATTACAGATGAAAGAAACACTGAATGATCACCGAAGCATCAGTTTACCAAATATCTTAAAAGAGAAAGAGTGCATAGAAACATGAATAGGAGACTTCAACATCGACTGTGTACTAGATGAGGAAACACAGGTGAACATTATGCCATAAAGTACTTGGGAAATTTTGGGAAAGCCTACTATGATTCCTTCATTGGGAGGGATAGGATTGTTTAAAGGAAAGATGATAACCCTATGTGGAAGAGTTACTACCGTACCTATGATATCCCATGGAGCATCGAATGAAGAATAATTTGAGGTCATTAATTTTGTTGAGAACATTGCTCCTTTTGAAATTATGTTAGGAAAACCCTGGATTGAGAAAGATCAGATCCTAAGGAAAGAAGAAGAGGAAGCCATAGAACAAAAAAAACAAGAATTAAGGGACTTCATAGCCAAGAAAATAGAACAACTAAGAGAAGAACAAGAGGACAAGTCGAAGCAACTGAGGGCCAAAGACTTAGATGTTGAATTTGGGAGAATGAAAGAAGGCTTAAAGAACCTATCCATACAAGAGAGAAGAGAACCTACCCCTGAAATAGTAAGAGGAGAAGCATTACCCTCGATCCCTGTGAAGGAACATTAGTAGTGTGAAGTTACTATGCTAAGAAAAGATAAGAATAGAAATGGAAAGAGGAACCAGGAAACTCAGATCACAGGAAAGAAGGCAAGAAATCTTGGTAAGAAGAAAGAAAAGCTAGGAAAATTGCAGGAATTTCCAGAGAGGACTTCGCATAAGGAAGGCTTGCAGAACTTGAACCTCGCCAGAATAGGAGAACAACGTAGAATGGCACTTCACCACAACGAAGCTATATGACCGTTGGAGGCATCCCGACCATTAGAACGATGCTTCGGAATGACTAGAAATGTAGTTATTGTTGAAAAGATTGCCATTGGACCATTGGGACCGTTCCACAATGGATGGATTGAGGCATTCCTTCCTGCTGGAGGAATCTGTTATGACATTGTCTATTTAATCCGTCGAATGTCTCACCGGGGACACTTTTGTGAATTGTGATTATCTGAGCCCACAGAGAACTGATTTCTATCGCGTTGTGATTATTGATACCTCACCACCCATTTTCTTACCTTGAGTGTCCAATATCCTACCCGAGATATTGGATCACAAGCGTGCATGTCGGGCGACCTTAGCATAGTAGAGAAATCCATAGAAGAGATTTTGATAGACATTATGGCTGAGAAGGTCATGTCTGCAGGAGCACAGGCCTCATCAATGAGAGGGTTGCAAGCATCCCCGTTGACTACACGTTGATATGGGCCATCTCGAACCATGACAGAGAAACGAAACAAGCACCGTGACAACCTGGTGAATGCGAAGCTCATACCGTCGGTCTTGCCCGACTACATCTCGCCTTTGGCTAGCATGGTTAGTCATGACAACATCCTGAGAGATTTCAAATACACAGTCATCACAGCGTACCTCTTGAAGGGGATACATGTAGTTGGACTGCAACTCAGACTGATCCATGATCTTAAGATGAACGACTTTAACCTGGGAGACAGGAAGAATTATGCCCCACTTGCACCGCATAAGTACTTGAAAAAGACAACGGGGAAGAAGATGAAGATAGTCCCCCAACCATGGATTAAGGAGGTCATGAGGTCCACCATCCTTAACGTGATGAAGATACCCCACTTTGACCGACATCAAGAGGTTAATGCATGCGTTAAACTCCTCCTGTCGTGCTACCATGGAGGTTATCTATGGTTTGTTAAGAATGAACTATCAATATAGCATAGAAAAACCTCAGAAAAAGTACTCAACGCCTTGAAAAAGAGATAATTTCATATAATAAGCCTCTTCGAGGGGGAAACGTCCTTTTACCCCACTTAAATGTTCAAGTACAATATGATTCAAAATGAAAATGTCTCCTTGGTATATATAGGAGACTAGGAGGTATAATTACAACTAATGTCCTGAAGCCGACATAAATAAAATAACATTACTAATATAATATGCCCCAATTAAGGGGTAATGAGCCAATATTAGGGCTTAGCATGCCCCTCCCCTTGAGACAAGTGTTGTCCACAATGCTTGAGTAACTATGGATGCTTCTATATAAAAGACTCATCTTCCCAAGTGGAATCTTTAGCCGGTAGTTTCCTCCATTTAATGAGATACTCTGAAATGGATCTATTCCTCAACTGGTGAATTATTGTGTCAGCGATGGCTTCAGGCTCTAATATGATTTTTCCTTCCTCGTCAAGTTTTGGCAATACAGTTTGAACTAGGATCTTGTCGCCTATAACCTTCTTTAAGCATGAAACATGGAAAACTGGGTGTACTCGTGAAGATGCAGATAGCTCCAATTTGTATTCCATAGTACCAATCTGTTGCAACACCTTATGAGGGCCATAGTACTTTGGTGATAATTTATTATCCTTCTTGGCTTGCTTGAGGGACATCTATTTGTATGGTTGTAGTCTTAAAAATACCCAATCCCCTACT
>JZKD02S1687407.1:160197-170608 GCA_000966675.3 Picea glauca
GATGTGATCTTCCACTGCTTGAACCTTAGATTTTTCTTTTAGAGAAGAAGTGATGGAAGGAGGGTGGTATCCATAAAGTGTCATAAATGGTGTCATTTTTGTTGCAGTATGAAAATAAGTGTTATACCATCATTCTGCCAAGGGTAACCATTTGAACCATTGTGTTTGTTTATCAGAGACAAAGCAACGAAGGTAGTCTTCCAGACATTTGTTCACTATCTTGGTTTGTCTATCAGATTGAGGATGATAGGATGAGATATGAGACAATTGAGTACCCAAACAAGAAAATAATTCTGTCCAAAAATATCCAGTGAAGATGGGATCTCTGTCACTTACAATAATCTTTGGGCTGCCATGTATCTTTTGAACTCTCTCCATGAATGCAGTGGAAATGGTACCAGCTTTGAAGGGATGAGAGAGTGCACAAAAGTGTGCATACTTGGTCAGTCTATCAACAATCACCATGATGACACTCTTTCCTTCAGACTTTGGTAACCCTGTGATGAAATCCATGGAAACATCCTCCCAATGTTGACTTGGGATGGATAATGGTTGTAAAAGACCTGGGGTCTTAATTGTTTCCACCTTATTTTGTGATGCAGGAGCATTGCAAGGACGTGCAAACATAGCCAGTAGCGAGCTAGCAAAGAGATGAGAGACAGATGGAAAAGCACCGAGCACATTTTGTTTTGAAAATGTTTTGAAATATTAATGAAGTCATTAAGTGGAGGCATGCTTGTATTATTGTAAAAGGACCTTGAGCGAATTTCTCTCGCTCATAGTAGATAGGATCCTTTATGTGTAATGAATGTAGGTAGATAGAATTTAATGCTTAGATTAGACAGTTTACAACGCAAGAGGGAAACAGGATATAGACGCCCTCATTGTATAGTTGTATTATCATTATGAGCATAGAGCATAGAGAAGAGAGCATAGAGATGTAGTTGAAAGCACCCATGTACAGAGATTTGAATTAATACAAAGATCTTTGACTTAGATTCGTGGTGTTGTGATATTCTCTGTGTATGCATTGTTGAATGTTATGCTCATGAATGTTTTACTCTTTCTGTCATGCATTTGTTGTTTATGCTATGTGTGTATGATTTATTGTTAAATGTCTAAAATCAGAGAGAGAGAGAGAGAGTAAGGGAAATGAGTTTCAATTGTTTCTCTATTTGAGCAAGATTTCCTACAAGGAGTGCAGTTGAATTGTTCGCAAGGAGTGCATTGACAAGAGTTTAGAGTTTTATCTCTGAAAGCTCAGAAGGGTTAGCTTTTGTTCTCATTTCCTCAGAAGTGCATTTAGGCATAGGAGCCGTGCAAAGTGTGTGCATAGGCCGAGTAAAGTCTCAGAGTTTGCGAACCTGAGAAATTGTTGAAAGACTACTTCTGCAAGGAGTGCGCAGAGTCGAAAGACTTCAATTCTTTGAAGTAATTGAAGGATTTGCCGCAAGGAGTGCATGCAAGAGTCTTCTTTAAGACTCAGAGTTGGAGAAGTCTCAGAAGAGATAGTGTCTTCATAGTTGTTGAAGAAAATCACGGAAGGTTGATACATTGAGACGTTGAAAGGAGGTGTCGCAAGTTTGTGTTTTAGGTGGTTAAAGTTCCATGGTGAAACACTTTGTCAAATTTGCGGAGGTTCTCAGAAGGGAGAATGGACGGTCGAAATTCTTCGTGGAGAATTCGTGAAGTCCTGCAAGCCTTTAGATCTCACAGAGGAGTAAGGAGGTTATGGTGGTCATTTTCTGCAAGTGGAAGGTCAGGAGAGAGAGGGCCATAGATTCACTCCAATGAGGACCATTGGATTTACTCGCAAAATTCCATTTTGCGGTTTCGGGAGTGGAAAGGTCGAAGGTTTTGTATCAATGTTCATGAAGTCGTGAAAGGAGAAGTAGAGAAGTGGCGATTGGATCTGATCTGTCCGATTGGAAGGACACGTGTCGCGAGATCACCCGTATCAGGGTTTCGCAGGTTGAAGAGATGAAGTCTTAGCATCTGGATTCACGAAGTCGCGAAGTCCAAGAACTCCAAAAAGGCGAGAAGTTCCATCATGGGAGCTGCGTAGAAGACATGTCAGAATTTCACCATTTCGGCATATTGAAGGGTAAGGGGTCGAGACTTTTGTCCCAAGAGTCCTGAAGCGTCAAGTAGCGACGTCGTGAAATAATCTAAGATGTCCATCGGGGAAGGACAGGTGGCAGAGATTAGAAGGATCTCACAAACTTGGAGGTTCATAGGGTGAGAGTCAAAAACTTAGGTGCTCCAAGTCGTGAGTAGCGAAATCATGAGGAGCAAGGACAACCATTGGATCCAGGTCAAGGTAGGACGGTTGGATCAGGAACCCCATCGCATTTTTCATCTTGGGGGTTCGGAGGTTAAAGGGAGTTGTTATTGACATCAAAATTCACAAAGTGCCAAGAGCCAAGTTATGGAGGAAATGCGTGGCAGGATCACGAAGGTGGGCCCGAAAAAAATAGACAGGCGGATACGTGTCGCCAAGAGGAGGTGAGTCAACACTCCATTGACTTCTCACTTCTCTGGAGTTCGTGAGGCAAGAGTTCGAAGGTTCAAACTTTGAACTTGTGAAGGTGCGAGAGGCGAGAGGTGATAGTGCTTGGCCTAGCTGGTGGTCACACGAGAAAGGTGCTAACAGAAAAAGAGCTAAATCCATTTCGTGATCTCTGGTATGGCGAGATAAGAGAGTAAAATTTGGGAGTCACAACTCGCAAACTCACGAGATTGCGAGTTGTGAAAAGGGGACCTGTGGAGAAGCATCATTTTATGTTTGTTGGATTCCCTGAAGAGGAATCGAAGAGTCAATCTGACTCAAGGAGATGAAGTAGAGAAATCCTGTAGTGGATTGTCGACTCGAGGGTCGAGAGGGTCGGTGTCTGCATCATCTGGTATCTGAGCTTGATTCTTTTTTGTATATTTCAGGCAAGAAAAGAGAGAATGGATTTCAAGCATGCCACCGAGGAGAAGGGATAGACAAACACCTAATCCACTAGAGGATAGGGAAATTCTAGAAGGAAGGCGCAAGCAGGTGCAGAATCCAGAAGTGGAAAGAGATCTGCATGACATTCGTGCTAGACTCATGGATGTGGAAATAAAACAAAGGCACAGAGATGATATTGGAGATGTCAGTGAGTCCAAAAGAGAAGATGAAGCTGGACATGAAGAAGAGGAAGTCACAGTAGAATATGAAACACATGAATTCTTGATTAGAGCTGTTGCAAGAATGAGTGCAAGAGCCAAAATGGACATTCCAGTTTATGAGGGAAACTTGGATGCTGAAGAGCTTCTAGAATGGATTAGAGCTCTAGAAACATATTTTGACTATGAATATGTCGAAGAAGACAAGAAGGTCAAACATGATGTCACAAGACTTAAAGGACATGCAACATTGTGGTGGGATGAACTGCAAGCTGGCAGATGCTGCCAAGGTAAGCATAAAATCAAGAGTTGGGATAGGATGATTACAAAGATGAAGGAAAAATTCATTCCCAGGGATTATCAAATTACTCTGTTTCGAAGGATGCAAAACTTGAGACAGAAGTTGATGACAGTAAAGGAGTATATTGAAGAGTTCTATAGGCTGAACATCATAGCAGGTCATCGTGAAAGTAATGATGAAAAGGTTGCTAGGTACATGAATGGTCTAAGATACGAAAGTCAAGATGAGATGAGCATGATTACCATCTGAACGATGGAATATGCTTATCAGATGGCTCTAAAGGCTGGAGAGAAGTCGAGCCAAAAGCAAAGCCAAAGAGGCTGAGGCAGAAGTCAAGCCAAGGGAAAATTAGTTGTCCAAGATAGAAATCAGAAGCCTAAGGAAGAATGGAAGAAACCTTAGATTGAGAAAGGTGGAAGTTCACAGAAAAGGCAATATGCTGGGCAGAGAAGTCAGTATGCTGATTAGGGAGGACAATATGATGATAACAACATTTTTCCTCGTACTATAGGTAGAGGAAGAGGAAGAGGTGGAGTGATAACATGCTTCATGTGCAGAAAGGTCGGACACAAGTCTTATGAATGTCCAGACAAGAAGAAAGAGTAAGGAGAAACTCACATTGTTGAATCACAAAGGTGAAATGTTGAGGCAGAGGATGCTGAAGGCGGAAGATCTCTAATGATGCGAAAATTTATTTTGACACCAGAGAAGGAGGTGGAGAGTTCAGTCCAAAGAAACATACTTTTTCGGACTGCTTGCAAAACCAAGGACAGGAAATGTAAAGTTATTGTAGACAGTGGTAGCACGGATAATCTCATTTCAATAGAGATGGTAGAAATGCTGGAGATGGAGACGTTTGATCATCCAAGCCCATACAGAGTTTCGTGGTTGCAAAAAGGACATCAAGTAAATGTCACTAAGAAATGTTTAGTTGAGTTTAAAATAGGAGGGTATAAAGATGAAATACTTTGTGATGTTATTCCTATGGATGTTTGTCATCTATTGCTCGGTAGACCATGGCAGTATGACAAGAATGTGATTCATGACGGGAGGATGAACACATACACCCTAGAGAAGAATGGGAGAACTCACATGATTTTGCCGATCAAAGATAAAGAAATGAAACCTAAAGTAAGTAACATTGTACTTCTCATGAGTGGGAAGGAACTTCTTACAGAGGTTAAGAAGAAGGAGGAACCACAATTCATTCTGGTCGGGAAGCCAAAGATTGTTTTAAACAGTACAAGGGTAGATGATTTACCAGAAGAGGTTCAGGAATTGTTGGAAGAGCTCGTTGACATAGTAGTGGACGAACTACCTCGTTCGTTGCCACCGATCAGAAGTATAAGTCATCAAATTGATCTCATACTTGGAGCTAGTCTGCCAAACAAAGTAGCGTATAGGTTGATACCAAAGGAGAATGAAGAGGTCAAAAGACAAGTTCAGGATTTGTTGGACAAAGGTTTGGTCAAAGAAAGATTGAGTCTGTGTTTTGTTCTGATAGTACTCAGTTCGAAGAAAGATGGAGGCTGGAGGATGTGTACTGAATCGAGGGCAATCAACAAAATAGCCATCAAGTACAGATTTCCATTGCCAAGGATGGATGATTTGATGGATTTCTTGAGTGGAGCAATTTTTTTTTTGAAGATTGACTTGAAGAGTGGTTATCACCAAATTCGTATGAGAGAAGGAGATGAATGGAAGACAACATTCAAAACCAACGAAGGGTTGTATGAATGGCTTGTTATGCCATTTGGCTTAACAAACGCACCGAGTAATTTCATGAGATTGATGAATGAAGTCCTGAAGGATTTCATCGAGAAATTTGTCATTCTGTACCTTGATGACATACTGATTTTCAGTAAAACAAAGGCAGAGCATCTGAAACATTTGGCTACAGTGATGAAGAGGTTACAGCAAGAGAAGTTTCTGATATATATGAAGAAATACTCATTCATGAAGACAAAGCTCATTTATCTAGGTTTTGTTATTTATGTAGATAAGTTGAGGATGGATCCAGATAAGGTGGAGGTAATTAAGAATTGGCCATCACCGAAGAATATCTTTGAGGTGAGAAGTTTTCATGGATTGACTAGTTTCTACTGAAATTTCATCAGGAATTTCAGTGGAATTAGTGCACCGATGATGGACACAGTGAAGAAGAGACACAAATATTTTCACTGGACAGAAGAGGCTGAAAAGAGTTTTAATTTGTTGAAGAGGAAGATCATGGAACAACCAATCCCGGTGTTCCCTGATTTCCAAAAGACATTTCAAGTGAAATGTGATGCAAGTGGATTTGCAATAGGGGAAGTCTTGAGTCAAGAAGATAGGTTGATAGCATATTTCAGTGAGAAGCTGAATGAAGCAAAAGTAATATACTCCACATATGACAAGGAGTTCTATGCTATTATTAAGGCATTGAAAAAATAGAGACATTACTTAATCCCTAAGGAGTTTGTCTTGTATAGTGATAATCATGCATTTCAATTTGTGACTCAACAGGAGAAGTTAAATCAAAGACATGTTAAATGGGTCAAATACATGCAAAATTTCACTTTTGTGACTAAGCATATTTCTGGAACTGCTAAAAAAGTTGCTGATGCTCTGAGCAGGAAATGTTTGCTGTTGCAGGAGTTCGGAGTCAAAACACTGGGTTTTGATGATCTCAGGGACATGTACAGAGATGATCCAGATTTTAAAGAGGCGTATGAAGCAGATGAGAATCCAATTATTAGGGATAGAAGTCAATGGACATAATACATGATCTAGGAAGGATTACTGTTTAAGGGTAATCAGCTTTGTATTCCAAAATGCTCCATGAGGGAGAATTTGTTGAAGGAGAAACATAGTGGAGGATTGGCTGGACATTTTGGTCATGACAAGACGTTTGCAAAGTTGAATGAGTCATATTTTTGGCCAGGAATGCGAGCAGAAGTCAAGAGATTTGTGGACAGATGTAGAATTTTCCAGCATTCAAAGGGAAAGAGACAGAATGAAGAGACAGAATGCAGGTTTTTATCAACCATTGCCCATACCTGAGAGGTCATGGGATGTAGTCAGCATGGACTTCATATTGGGGCTGCCAAGAACACAAAGAGGGTTTGACTCAATCTTTGTGGTGGTGGATAGATTTTCCAAACTGGCACATTTCATTCCATGTCAGAAAACCAGTGACGCAACTCACATTGCGAACCTGTTTTTCAAAGAAGTCATTCGACTTCACGGCTTGCCAAGAAGCATAGTTTTGGATTGAGACACTAAGTTCATAGGAAAATTTTGGAGAACCCTATGGAAGAAGTTGGGAACTAACTTGTCGTTTAGTTCATCTTATCATCCTTAGACGGATGGATAGACAAAATCGGTGAACATAAGTCTAGGAGACTTGCTGAAAACTTTGGTGACAGAACACCACAGCCAGTGGGACAATATACTACCACAGGCAGAATTTTCTTACAATGATTCAATCAACAGGAGCACAGGACAGAGTCCATTTCAGATTGTCTATGGCATGCAACCAAGAGGAATTTTTGAGTTGATGGATTCAGAATTGACTGCGACTAGGAGGGCTAGTGCAGAAGATTTTGTAGAGGCGATGAAGGAGCTTCACAACCAGGTGAAGGTGCAATTGCAACATTCAAACCAAGAATATAAACGCAAGGCAGATCAACGCATGAGAGAAATTCAATTTGAAGTTGGCGATTTGATCCTTGCATATTTGAGGAAGGAAAGGTTCCCAAGGGGAACATATCATAAACTCAAGATGAAGAAAATTGGACCATGCAAGATCTTGAAGAAATTTGGGGCAAATGCATATGAGATTGAATTACCCGATGGGAACGGAATTTCTCTGATATTCAATGTCTCAGATTTGTACCCTTATAAAGTTGAGGAAGCAGAAGAAGGAAATGAAAAGCCAGAGGTTCAGTGGACAAAACAAATGCCAGTTGCAGAAAAGTCGTAGATGGAGCGCATACTGGACAAAAGAGTTGGTAAGAGGACCAGGCGAAAATAATACTTTGAATACTTGGTCAAGTGGAAGGTGCATCCAGTTGAAGATGCCAGATGGGAGAACGAAGCCAAAATATAGAAG
The DNA here is from genome assembly GCA_000966675.3 of Picea glauca. NCBI lineage: Eukaryota > Viridiplantae > Streptophyta > Pinopsida > Pinales > Pinaceae > Picea > Picea glauca. The sequence goes on from JZKD02S1687407.1 coordinate 167,745, forward strand.
CATGGGCAGACCATGTGAGAGCTCATGGATAGGATCCCATGAAAATTTTCAAGCGAGGGAGTATGATGCAGGAGCATCGCAAGGATGTACAAACATAGCCAGCAACGAGCCAGCGCGGAGATGAGAGATAGTTGGAAAAGCACCGAGCACATATTTTTTTGAAAATGTTTTGAAATATTAATGAAGTCATTAAGTGGAGGCATGCTTGTATTATTGTAAACGGACCTTGAGCGACCCGCTCTCGCCCATAGTAGATAGGAGCCTTTATGTGTAATGAATGTAGGTAGATAGAATTTAATGCTTAGATTAGACAGTTTAGAGCTCAAGAGGGAAACAGGATATAGACACCCTCATTGTATAGTTGCATTATCATTATGAGCATAGAGCATAGAGAAGAGAGCAGAGAGTTGTAGTTGAAAGCACCCATGTACAAAGATTTGAATTAATACAAAGATCTTTGACTCAGATTCATGGTGTTGTGATATTCTTTATGTATGCATTGTTGAATGTTATGCTTAGGAATGTTTTACTCTTTCTGTCATGCATTTGCTGTTTATGCTATGTGTGTATGATTTCTTGTTAAATGTCTAAAATATGAGAGAGAGAGAGAGTAAGGGAAATGAGTTTCAATTGTTTCTCTATCTGAGAAAGAGTTCCTGCAAGGAGTGCAATTCAATTGTCCACAAGGAGTGCGTTGACAAGAGTTTAGAGTTTTATCTCTGAAAACTCAGAAGGGTTAGATTTTGCTCTCATTTCCTCAAAAGTGTAGTTAGGCACATGAGCTGTGAAAAGTGTGTGCATAGGCCGAGTAAAGCCTCAGAGTTTGTGAACCTGAGAAATTGTTGAAGGACTGCTGCTGCAGGGAGTGTACAGAGTCGAAAGACTTCAATTCTTTGAAGTAATTGAAGGATTTGCCACAAGGAGTGCATGTAGGAGTCTTGTTTAAGACTCAGATTTGGAGAAAGCTCAGAAGAGATAGAGTCTTCACAGTCTTTGAAGAAAAGCATAGAAGGTTGATACCTTGAGACATTGAAAGGAGGTGTCGCAAGTTTTTGTTGCAGGCAGTTAAAGTTCCACGGTGAAACAATTTGTAAAATTTGCAGAAGTTCTCAGAAGGGAGAACGGACAGTCAAAATTCTCTGTGGAGAATTCGTGAAGTCCCGCGAGCCGTCAGATCTCACAGAGGAGCAAGGAGGTTACGGTGGTCATTTTCTGCAAGAGAAAGCTCAGGAGAGAGAGGGCCGTAGATTCACACCAATGAGGACCGTTGGATTTACTCGTGAAATTCCATTTCCGGGTTTCGGGAGTGGAAATGTCAAAGGTTTTGTATCAATGTTCGCGAAGTCATGAAAGGTGAAGTAGCGAGGTGGCGATTGGATCTGAGCCATCCGATTGGAAGGACATGTCGTGAGATCACCTGTATCGGGGTTTCACAGGTTGAAGAGATGAAGGCTTAGCATCCAGATTCACAAAGTCACGAAGTCCAAGAACTCCAAAAAGGCGGGAAGTTCCATCGTGGGACCCGCGTAGAAGACGTGTCAGAATTTCATCATTTTGGTATATCGTAGTGTAAGGGGTTGAGAATTTTGTCCTGAGAGTCCCGAAGTGGCAAGTAGCGATGTCGCGAATTAATCTAAGCCATCCATCGGGGAAGGACAGGTGGCAGAGATCAGAAGGATCTCACAAACTTGGAGGTTCGTAGGGTGAGAGTAAAAAACTTAGATGCACCAAGTCGCGAGTAGAGAAATTGTGAGGAGCCAGAATAGCCATTGGATCCGGGTCAAGGTAGGACCATTGGATCAGGAACCCCATCGCATTTTGCGTCTCGGGGGTTCAGAGGTTAAAGGGTGTTGTTCTTGACATCAAAATTCACGAAGTGCTGAGAGTCGAGGTACAGAGGAAATGTGTGGCAGGACCACGAAGGTGGGCCCGGAAAAAATAGACAGGCGGATACGTGTCACCAAGAGGAGGTGATTCAACACTTCGTTGACTTCTCACTTCTCGGGAGTTCGTGAGGTAAGAGTTCGAAGGTTCTACCTTTGAAATCGTGAAGGTGCGAGAGGCGAGAGGTGCTAGTGCTTGGCCTAGCCAGTGGTCATGCGAGAAAGGTGCTGATAGAAAAAGAGCTAAATCCATTTCCTGATCTTGGGTATCGCGAGATAGGAGAGTAAAAGTTGAGAGTCATGACTCGCAAACTCGCGAGATTGCGAGCTGTGAAAAGAGGACCTGTGGAGAAGCATCATTTTGTGTTTGTTGGATTCCCCGAAGAGGAATCGAAGAGTCAATCCAACTCAAGGAGAGTAAGTAGAGTGATCCTATAGTGGATTGTCGACTTGAGGGCCGAGAGGGTCGGCGTCTGTCTCATTTTGTTGGAAAACCAAACATTTCACCACAAACCTTTGAACATCAGTTTTAAGGCCATCCCAAAAAAATTCCTTCTTGACTCTATGGTAGGTTTTCAAAAATCCCGAGTGCCCTCCTACCGGAGAGGTGTGTAATTCCAATAGTACCTTTTGTTTGAGTTGGGAGTTCTAACATAAATATAAGCAATCTTTTTACCATAGTGAATCATTTTTCCATGTAAATGTATCTGATGCACTGGAATCCTGCTGCGACCTTTGAATGAGAGTCCACACTTTTTCATCATTCTTCCATTCATCCCTTGCTTCTATTATCCAATCAGGTTGGATGATTGAGATATCATAAAGAAAGGCCTCAATATCTTCATCGTTTCTTGAGATTGCATCTTCCACAACGTTTTTCTTCCCCTTTTTATAGATGATTTCAAAATCATAACCCAATATCTTGGTTACCCATTTTTGTTGTTCTTCTGAAGATAGTCTTTGTTCCAAGAAGTATTTAAG
>JZKD02S1687407.1:183713-195229 GCA_000966675.3 Picea glauca
TATAACTTTTAACTTCTTGACTTTCCCCCCCCTTCAGTGTGAGACTATGACCTAGTGGGGGTGCCCAGGCCATTGAGTCTCCTCATTACCTCTCTAAGAGGTGGGGGACATTACATAAGGCACACTAAATTCCTTTATGATCAACAAAAGGGAAGATAAATTTTCCAAAAGGCTTGGGATGACAAGATGAAAAGCAAGTTGGATCAGAGGAAGAAGGGGACTAAGCCACCATTCTACATAAATACTGCGCAAGGAAAACCAACACCCAAGGAGCCTAGAATGACTGAGACAGTGGGGCAAGGACCAAAGCAACAACCTATTGAATGTTGGGGTTGTGGTGGAGATCATATGGTCAAATATTTCCCTCAAGGAGGTGAAGAATCAAGGACTTCTCACAATGTACAATGAGATGCTATAGTTGAAGACGTGGGTAGAAACATACCAAGGATTTATGCAGCCCTGGATAACAAGCAAGATGAGTTTCAATCACACATGATTGAAGTGGAAGGTAAGATTAACAACCATCCCATTGCTATTTTAATTGAATCGGGAGCTAGTTATAGTTATCTATATCCTAATATAGTGGAGATATTCTAATTACTGAGAAGCAAGATTGGAAAACCTTGGTTGGTGAAGTTAGCTACAGGGGAAAAAAGGAAAATTAGTGAGATGGTCAAGGCATGTGCAATGGGAATGAATGGAATGTGCAAAAAATTTGATTTGAATATCATACCTTTATGTTCATATGATTGCCTCATCGGTATGGATTGGTTGTGTTGAGAATATGTTGTCATTGATGTCAACATGGTGCATAGGCATAGGAAGTGTGTAGAAGGCTTGAAATGCGCAAAAAGAGTATGGCACAAAGTTGGCACATGGAGAGGAAGTGCGTAGAAGGATTCTTTCCACTTCACTATCGCAGACCTATTCCAATGGAACCCTTAGAAGAAGTCATGAAAAGTTAAAAAAATAAGTGCACAGAAGGATTGAAGGATGAAGGCATCAATATCGTAAAATAAATCATGGAATTTATTGAGTCTACCAGGAGTGCGTGCAGAGTAGGAGGATGGACTACAATGCACTTAAAAAGTGAAGTAGAATGAAAAAAATTCCCTTGTCTGCGATCGCGGAATCAATTAGTGGGTGTTTAAGCTGCAACGTGACAATATTTTGAGGAAGTCATAAGTGACAGAGTGAACTACGATGGAGTGTATGCAAGATTGCACAGATGAAAATCTGCAGGGAACTTTGAGCTAGTGCGGTGAATGGTGTAGTGGAGTGTGACGAGATGAAGTCCAAAGTGGAATGCGATAGAACGTGCGGAATTTCATCAGTAGAGTGAAAACGTCACCAGGGGAACTTATGTATGTTTGGGCATTTCAGTAAGAACACTATAGGACAAAGTGTGACAGGATGAAGACCTATGACTTGAGTCTTGTTCTCTGGTTCTATCTGTGTAGTGGATGCTGTGTAGACTAGAATGAAATTATTCGCTCACTCTTCAGGAGATGCTTGGATAATCTGGAGCTCAGTCATAGGAATACTTGGTCCATTTGATTTAGTCAAAGTTTTTCCACAATGTAATAGTCATGCATCCACATACTTTATTTATACAAAATTGTATCTGACAAGATTGTGATATGGTCAAAGTTTGTCCACAATATAACTATCATACTTTATTTAGATAAAATCGTAACTGACATGATTTTGATGTGGTCAAAGTTTGTCCACAATGTAATAGTCATGCGTTCACATACTTTACTTAGACAAAATTGTAACTGACAAGATTGTGATATGGTCAAAGTTTGTCCACAATATAATCGTCATACTTTATTTAGATAAAATCGCAACTGACAATATTTTGATGTGGTCAAATCTTTTCCACATTGTAACTGTTACGTCTCTTCATACAATAAAGTGAACTCAGGAAAATTAGTTCAAGTATGGATGCACTCTGATCAAGGAAGGGTGCATGAAGTAAGAAGTAAAAATATATTGTAACAGTTCATAGGAATAGAAATGTAAATTTATCGGGCTGTGTTGAAATATTTAGTAATGTAACCAATTTTTTTGAGTTTAGGGTGGCAGGGTGGTTCTAGGGTGAGTCAAAGTTCACCGAGGATTGGTGTCTTCATTATCTGTAATGGATTGGTGCCTAAGAGGATTGGTGTCCTCATTATCTATGACAGGTTGGTTACTGAGAAGATTGGTTTCCTTGTTATCTGCGACAGGTGGGTTCCTGTTGAGATGAAAATTTATAACTTGTAAGTTGGTGCTTGTAGAAGAACATAAAAAATATGTTCTGTGGTTTTTTCTTGCATTGGGTTTCCACATAAAAATATTTTTGTACTGTGTTCACTGTTCTATTTTGATTTCTACTTGTATCTGTCATTAAGTGCATACTTCTAAATAACAAAGATGGATATTTTGATTTCTTCTTGTATCCGTCACTAAGTGCACAGTTTCTAAATAACTTAACTGGTTGAAAAGAAAGAAAAATATAGAAGGTTAATGCAATAATTTTCACCCCCCCTCTTAGTATTGTTGTGAATTTCAATAGGTTGGAACAACATCATGCTATTATATGCAATTACAATAAGAAATTTACCTTCTTGGATGAGGAAGGCAACTTATGAAAAATTCAAGGCATTCCAAGAGCTGTAACCATCAAAGAAGTTTCATCCATGAATGCCTTGAAAAGACATCATAAAGACTACCTTCAAAACAAGGTATGGACATTATGAATTCACAATGGTGCCATTTGGGTTGTCGAATGAACCAACTGTCTTCATGTGTTTGATGAATGGAGTTTTCAAAATTTACTTAGATAAGTTTGTCATTGTATTTTTGGATGACATACTTATTTACTCAAATTTTGAAGAAGAGAGCGAGAAACACTTAAGGATAGTACTACAAGTATTGATGGAGCATCAGTTGTATGTGAAGTTGAGCAAGTGCTCATTTTAATAGTGACAAATTAATTATTTGGGTCATATCATTTCCAAGGAAGGAATAGTTGTGGATTCGGAAAAGATAAATGCCATTGAAGAATGGCCAGCACCAAGAAATGTCACAGAGGTGAGGTCCTTCATGGTACTGGAAGGTTATTTCAAAAGGTTTATTGAATCCTTCTAAAACATTGTGCACCTAATTACATCCTCGCAAAAGAAAGGTGTGCAATTTGAGTGGAATTCTAATTGTGAAAGGAGTTTCCAACACTTGAAGACTTTGTTGACCAGTATACCAATACTAAGGATTGTTGATACAAATGAAGACTTCCTTGTGTGCATGTATGCATGCAAGGAAGGGATCGGTGGAATCCTTAGTCATAATGGGCATGTGATATGTTACGAATCAAGAAAGTTAAAAGAGCATGAAAGGCTTTATGCTACTCATGACCTAGAATTGGCAGCTATAGTGCATGCCTTGAAGATGTGGCGACATTATCTCATGGGTAAAAGGTTTGAACTGAGAATAGACCATTGTCATCTGAAATATTTATTTATTCATCCAACTTTAAATTCCATACAAATAAGGTGGTTAGAGTTCCTTAATGAGTATGAATTTGACATAAAACATATCAGAGGAAAAGAGAACAAGGTGGTTGACACACTCAATAGGGGGGTGCATGAAATGCATGCTACATCCATTATCATGCACCAAACATATTTTAGTGACATGATCTTAGAATATTCTAAGTCATATCAATGCTATGTGGACATAAGGACAAAATTACAACAAGGTATGTCACAAGAGAAATTGGAAGGTTATGAGTTAAACGAGGATGGAATCCTCATGTATAAGCGCATATTTTATGTTCCAAATGTTCGGGAGTTGAAAAATATGTTATTGTTAGAGATGCATAAAGTTCCTTATGCAGGTCATCCAGGCTACCATAAGACAATAGCAATGGTAAGAAAACAATACTATTGGCCAGGTATGAAAACGAAGGTTGTTGATTTTATTGTTAGATGCCTTGAATATCAAAAGTTCAAGGATGAGCACAAACATCCGGCGGGTTTGCTACAATCGTTTCCCATCCATGAGTGGAAGTGGGAAGTTGTAACCATGGATTTCATTAAAAAGTTTCCTAGGACTGCTAAGAAACATGATTCTATTATAGTAGTGGTGAAAAAGATTACTAAAGTTGCCCATTTTATTCTAGTAAAGTCAGTGCACAAAGCAGCCAAGATTGTTGAGATATTCATGTAGGAGATTGTTAAGTTATATGGTGTACCCAAGACCATTGTTTCTGACATAGTTCCCAAGTTCACATCGAACTTTTGGAAAGGGTTATTCAAAGAATTTGGGACAAATCTGAACTTTAGCAAAACTTATCACCCTGACTCATATGGACATAGAAAAAGGGTTAATCGAGTGATTGAAGATATACTCAGGATGTATGTGATGGATAAACCATCAAAATGGGAATACTACCTTCACTTGGTAGAGTTTGTTTACAATAATGGGTATGAAGTGCACATAAGGATTGAAGGATGAAGGCATCAACGATGTAAAATAAATCACAAAAGTGAATGAGTTTGCTAGGATTGCATGCATAGTAGGATGATGACCTATGACGTAGTTCAGAAGTGAATTAGAATGTGACTAATTCCCTTGTCTTGGATCGCAAAATGACTTAGCGGGTGTTTAAGTTGAAATGTGATGATATTTTGAGCAAGTGATAAGTGACAAAATGAACTGTGACAGAGTATATGAAAGATTACATATATGAAGATATGCAGGGCGCCTCGAGCCAGTGTGATGAGTGGTGTAGTGGAGTGTGATGAGATGAATTCCAAAGTGGAATGCGACAAAATGAGTGGAAGTTTAGCAGTAGAGTGAACAAGTCACCAGGGGCACTTATAGTATGTTTGGGTGTTTCAGTAAGCACACTACAGGACAAAGTGTGACATGATGAAGACTTGTGACTTGAGTCTTTCTCTCTGGTTCTATCTATGTAGTGGATGATTTTTATACCATAATTAAATTATTGTGTCACTCTTCAGGAGACGCTCGGATAATCTGGATCTTAGTTGTAGGGAGACTTGGTCCATTTGATTTAGTCAAAGTTTGTCTACAATGTAACAATCATGTGTCCACATACTTTATTTAGAAAAAATTGTAACTAAAAAGATTGTGATATGGTCAAATTATTTTCACAATATAACCATCATACTTTATTTAGACAAAATCGTAACTGACAAGATTTTGATGTGGTCAAAGTTTGTCCACATTGTAACTATTATGTGTCTGCATACAAGAAAGTGAACTCAGAAAAAATAGTATAAGTATGGATGCGTTGTGATCATGGAAGGGTACGCGAAGTAAGAAAGAATAAGATACTATAATAGTTCATAGGAATATAAATGTAAATTTGTGAGGATGTGTTGAAATATTTAGTAATGTAAAAAAAAAAATTGAGTTTAGGGTGGTAAGGTGGTGCTAGGGTCAGTCGAAGCTCACTAAGGATTGGTGTCCTCATTATATGTAACATGTTGGTGCCTGAGAGGATTGGTGTCCTCATTTTATGTGATAGGTTGGTGCCTAGGAGGATTGGTGTCCTCGTTATCTGCAACAAGTGGGTGCCCATTGAGATGAAAATTTATAGCTTGTAAGTTGTTTCTCGTAGAAGAACATAATAAGATGTTTTTTGGTTTTTTCCCACATTGGGTTTCCACATAAAAATATTTGTGTACTGTGTTCACTATGATATTTTTATTTCTTATTGTATCTTTCATTAAGTGCACACTTCTAAATAACTTAGATGCCATTTTTTATTTATGAGTGTATCTCTCATGAAGTGCACAGTTTCTAAATAACTTAACTGGTTGAAAAGAAAGAAAAATACAGAAGGTTAATGCAACACTGTTCACCCTCCCTCTCAATATTGTTGTGAGTTTCAATAGTTAGTATCAGAGCACATGTTCCTTTAGTAACAATCTAACAACTGGAGGGAGGATCACATCGAAAGTATGGCCAGTCAAGATTCTTTTTCAATCAGACCTCCTCTATTCAATGGAACAAATTTTGCATTTTGGAAAATCAGAATGAAGACCTACTTGATGTCTCTTGGTATGGAAGTGCGACATGGTGTGGTAGATAGTTATAAAATCCCAACTACTCTTCCAAGAGATGAAGATGGTAAGAAATATTATTACAGTAATGAAAAATCTATGAATGTTATCCAAGGAGGACTTGTAGAAACATAATTTGTTAAAGTGATGCAGTAGGAATCTGTAAAGAAAATATGGGATAAACTGGTAAATAATTATGAAGGGGACGATAAAGTAAAGTTGGTAAAAATTCAAGATCACATAATTCCATTTGAAAGCCTAAGTATGAGTGAATATGAAAATATTGTAGGTTTCTTTCTCAAAGTGTATGAGACTATAAAAACCATGAAAGGGCTAGGAGAGGAAATTAACGAAGCTATGGTAGTTCAGAAGGTAATGAAATCTCTTCCCTCAAGAATTGATGAAAACATCTCATCTATAGAAGAAATACATGAACTAGACAAACTGACTATGGATAGGCTCCATGGAATTCTAACTAGAACTAGGAAAGAGCATCTATATCTAAAGGATGCAATATTCAAAGCATCAGTCAAATCATCAACATCTCAAGATCATGATTCGTCAAAGCACTTCCCAAATGAAGAAGAAGCTAACTTTGTAAGAGAACTAAAGAGGGGCTCTGAAAAATGTAAAGGTTTGTTACCATTTAAATGATTTCATTGTGGTAAAGTTGGTCATTTTTATGTTAAATGTCCTTTTAAAGGAAATAATACCAATGAAAAGGAAAGAAAAAGAAAGGATAAACCTAGCAATTTTAAAAATACTTTTAACAAGAATAGTTTTTATTCAAAGGAGGTTAGCAACAACTCTAACAAAGAAGAAGATGGGCCGGATCTAATTCAAGATGAAAAACTTCTCATGGCTTTGGAACAACAAAAATATTATCAAATAGACACAAAAGAGTGTGAAGCTGTAGTAGACATGTAAGAAGAACTCATTAGTGCTCTGGAATAAATCTCCCGAGTCAAGAAAAAAAATAGACTAAGAAAAGAAAAGTTGCAGGTCTACAAAGATAAAGACAATAAGGTCAGTGATGAAATAGTCATATTAAAAATTCATCTAGAAGAAGCCAAAAGAAAGGAAGAAGTATTGATAAATCAAACAAAAGAAAAAAATAATATTTGTGACAAACTAGAAGTAGAAATAGTTGTCTTAAGAAAAGATATAGAGAAATCCAAGACTCAAATAAGATTCAAAAAAGGATTTGAAACTCTAGATAACATTCTAAGAAATTAAAGATCACCAGATGACAAGACAGGGTTGAGATATAAGGAAAGTCTAAAAATTGTCAAAGGTGAGTCAAACACCAACATGTCAACCAATGAAAATCCTACAAGTTATGCAAATTATCTCAAGGGAAACAACAATTAGTCTAACCAAGAAAAAGATCAAAAGAAGAAGCAGTCAGAACTGAATCAACCCAACTATGAAGCAAGGAAGCAACATGTTCCTTAATCTTATCAAGTTGACAGACAAAGACTGATTCCTACAAGCAAGTTTTTCATTCCAAGGCATCCAAATTTTTTCTATGGATATTGTTTCTCTTGTGGCAACTTTGGAAATAAGGATGTAAGTTACAGATTTTTTAGATATAACAAAAGTATAGGAAAGAGATTCAACAAACCTTAAAAGGCTATGGTTCAAAATTATTTCAATAATTCCTTCTTCCCTTTACTAAATGACCTCGAAAGCCACATATGAAATAATTTTGGACACAAGGAAAGTGAATGCAAAAACAAGTTGTTGCCTATCTTTAGGAAAGACCAACAAGAAGATTTTACCAAGGTTTGGAGGAAGAAAAATAAAAATGAATAAAATTGTGGACTAGCTTTATATGCCCAAAAAAAATAAAATCAATGTTACATTGACAATGGCTACTCCAAGGACATGACATGAGACAAAATTAATTTTGAATTATTAACTGAAGAAAAAGGTGGTAATTTCACTTTTGGAAACAATGCTCCAACCAGAATCAAAGGAAAATAAATTGATGTATTAGATGAAGATAAAAAGGGAAAGAATAAAGCACATAATGTGTTGTATGTTGATGGTCTAAAACATAACTTATTAAGTGTAGGCCAAATGTGTGACCAAGGACACAATTTTATTTTTCATTCAAGAGGTTGTAAGATAATGGATGTAAATACATGGAAGATTGTTGTTAAGGAAGTCAAAACTTTAGGGAATGTGTATGTTTTAGAAGAGGGAAAAGAAAAATGTTGCACTGGTAAAACTAATGAGAGTTGGATTTGGTACAAAAGAATAAGTCATATTAGTTTTAATCAACTTGTTAAGATAGCAAGAAAAGATAATGTGAGAGATATGCCTAAGGTCTTGAAACCTGAGAATGTTGTTTACAAGTCATGTCAGTTTGGAAAACAATAAAGAGTTCAATTCAAGACAAAGAACACTCCGCCAATCGACCTCATGAGTTGATTCATAGAAATCTCCATGTTCCTATGAGCACACAATCTCCTCGACGTTAAATATATTTCATTATGTTAATTGATCACTATACTAGAATGGCTTGGGTTGGATTTTTGAGGCATAAATTCAACGATTTTGAAATATTCAAAATCTTTAAAGTGTAGGTAGAAAATTAAATGGACTTAAAATTCAAATTCCTAAGGTTAAACAGAGGAGGAGAATTCACATCTGATGAATTCAAGAGTTTTTGTGAAAAACATGGTATCAAGAGACACTTTTATATTTCCAAAACCCCTAAGTAAGATGGAGTAGTGGAAAGGATGAACATAATAGTTCAAGAAATGGTCAAGTCCATGCTTGATGAATCAAAGTACCCATAACCTTTTGGGGAGAGGCTGATCATATTGTTGTCAACATTCTCAATAAGGTGCACATAAGAGTAAACAATGGTAAAACACCTTATGAGCTATGGCATGGCACACCAACATCAATAAAGCACTTCAAAAGTTTTGGAAGCAAATGCTACATTAATAGAAATGAAGACAGCTTAGGTAAGTTTGATTCTAGAGATGATGAAGGAATTCTTCTAGGATACTCCTCCAGAAGAAAAGGATAAATGTGCTATAACAAAAGGCTCCATAAGATAATTGAGAGTATAGATGTAAAGGTAGATGAGGGACCACTTCATTCAATGAGACATCAACACCATAATGAGAAATATGATGAACCAATAAGCAATGGGTTACAAGACAATGGAATGAGCAAGAAATAATAACAAGAGGATTTAGAAGAAGAAGAGAGAATGGAAACATCACAACCAAAGACCCCATCAAGGGTTGTTTGAAAAGATCATCTAGAAAGTTATAATCTTGGAAATAAGGAAAAATATGTACAAACCAAAAGAAAACTTATATATGCATATACCTCTGCAAATTTTGCACTGTTGTCCATGATTGAACCCTAAAACTTTGTGCAAGCATGCCAATATGATCACTGGGTCAAAGCCATGAATGAAGAACTAGACCAAATAGAGAGAAATAATGGTTGGGATCTTGTTCCAAGACCAAAATACAAGAATGTAATTGGAACTAAATGTGTATTTAGAAACAAACTAAATGAAGATGGACATATAGTCATAAACAAGTGCAGATTAGTGTGAAAAGGGTATTCTCAAGTTGAAGGAGTGGACTTTGAAGAAACTTTTTCTTTTATTGCAAGAATTGAAGCTATCATAATGTTTTTGGATTTTTCATGCTACAAACAATTCAAAGTTTATCATATGGATGCCAAATCAACATTTTTAAATGGTGACCTTAAGGAGGAAGTTTATATGGAGCAACCTGATGGTTTTATGCTAACTGACAAAAATAATAATTTCTGTTGACTAAATAAATCCATGTATGGGCTAAAACAGAATCCAAGAGCTTGGTTTTATAGCATGGATAGGTATTTTCACTAGCAAGGATTAAAAAATGAAACTATTGATAACAACTTATACATCAAGGCCGAAGGTAATGATTTGCCAATTATTGTGGTGTATGTTGATGATATTATTTTTGGCAGTAATATTGAATTAATGAGTAAGAAGTTTGTAGTTGCAATGCATCAAGAGTTTGAGATGTTCATGTTAGGATAATTCTCCTTCTTTCTTGGGTTACAGATTCATCAATCAGAAAAGGGAATTTTCATTTCTCAAGGTAAATATCTCAAGGAAATATTGGATAAATTTGACATGGAAAACTACACACCAATAAGCGCTCCAATGACTACCGGTTGTAAACTCAACAAGGATGAAAATATTCCATAAGTAGATCAGACCATGTACAAGTCTATGATAGACAATTTACTCTATGTCACAACTTCAAGGCATAACATCATACATGCAATGGGTCTGGTAGGTATATTTCAAGCCAATCCTAAGGAAACTCATGTTCTTGTAGTCAAAATAGTATTCAAGTATTTTCAAGGCACTATTGATTATGGATTGTGGTATCCAAAAAACAAAGAACTTATTCTCAAAGCTTATACAGATGAAAATTGGGCAAGAAGTATTGATGATAGAAAAAGCACTAGCGGAGGCACATTCTTCCTTGGCAGTTGTCTAGTATCCTGGCTCAACAAGAAACAAACTTCCATTTCTCTCTCTATAGTTGAAGAAGAGTATATAGCTGCAACATCCTAATCTATGCAAGTGTTGTGGATAAAGACCAATCTCAAGGATATTCAAGTTCCCTGTGATCAACCTATTTCTATCATGTGTGACAATACAAGTGTTATTAATCTCTCTAAAATTCTTGTTGAACACTGTAAATCTAAGATATGCCCATCAAGTATCACTTTACCAGAGAACAAGTTCAGGATCAAATGGTTAAATTAGAATATGTTCCTTCCAAGGAGCAGATTGCAGATATATTTACCAAGACGTTACCTCAAGACTCCTTTGATTACCTCATAGAGATTTTGGGAGTCCTTTGTAATGTCCCTTTCCAAATAGGAGCTCCAGAAGAGGAGGCTTAATGGTCTAAACCACCCCGTTAGACTATAGCCAGGGCCAAAGAGGGGTAAACAGGGTTACTAGAGGTCACTCTAGTCACAGGTGTTATATTCGGAAAGTGACATTGAGCTAACAAAAGTTAACAGCTCTTTACTAGAGGTCACCCCAGTCACAGATGTTATATTCGAAAAGTGACATTGAGCTAACAAGAGTTAAAAACACTTTACTAGAGGTCACCTTAGTCATAGGTGTTATATTCAGAAAGTGACATTGAGCTAACAAGAGTTAACAACGCTTTTAAGTCATTATGAGCTAAAAATATAAGTCAACAATGAATTAGGGTTTCAACAATGATTTAGGGTTTTAGCATGATTTAGGGTTTTGGAAAAATATAAAGGAAGGTTCAACGACCTAATTCATTATTATGCAGATTATGACTTGTCATTGAGGAGAAGAGGTGCATCTCAGGAGAGATAGTTCAGTGTATTCCAGGAGGAAGACACCAGTTGGCTGATTTC
>JZKD02S1687407.1:201060-235409 GCA_000966675.3 Picea glauca
TCACCGGGAAGATCATCCAGGTTTTCCATCATTCTTCAGTGCTCCCATATTCTGGGTATTATCTTTTAGTTGCTTATTTGTATTCCGGCTAAGATCCTTTTGTCTTTTGATCTAGTTGAGTGTTGTTATTCATTCGCAGTTGCTTATTTATATTTCGACTAAGATCCTTTGTATGTTGATCTAGTCGAGTATTGTCAGTATTCAGCCGCATTCGGCCATTTTTTGTAATCCACAGAGATATCATAATACAAACTTGCAGTCCTTTGTCGCATTTATTATTTGTATGATCATTTATATGTTGTAAAACTTTGATCCTACACACACATTAGCAGCGTTTCCTAGACTAGCCAAGTCAGGAACATTACATCCTTCCCACTCCTCATTAAAGGCACATAACTTTCATTCTGGGATGGAGGCTGCTGAAAATCCTATCTAGACTCAGGGGGAGAAACAAGAAAATATACCATTCAGATAAGGGGATTCACTCTGAGGATGTGCACAGTCAGTGGGGAAGATCCCTTTTCCATTGATGACAAAGGGGGAGAAAAATAGAGAAATGAAAAATAAAAACATACTGCAAGAGGGAGTGTTACACATCAAAATTCCTCACTTCGATAATGTCCCATTGTCATTGTTGTAAGTGTCACAAGTGTCAATATTTTTTCACAAGTGTCACAAACATCATATTTTCATCCCGCATGTGTCACATTGTAGACAACATCATAAGAACACTTGGTACACCCTCTAAGACTTGTTAGAATATGAAAACACATCATTTGGCAAGCTTATACATTATTTTTTCTTTGGAAATTATCATCTTAAATGAATTTTTGGAGATTAGCGCTCCCCTTCCCACATGAAGGGAGCGCTATAGCGCTCTAGTTCCAACTTTAAGGGAGCATCGATCTGTTGAGAGAATCTTGGGGAGAACTCCCCCTTATCTCTAAGGAAAGCTAGAAAAGATCGAAGTTGTTTGGATCAAATCCAAGCTTTAGGTTGTATCTAATTGAAATACCACAATTGATGGAGTCATATTCTCAACTTATTCCAAAGATAACTAAGGTGGTTAAGCCTCCCAAAGCCTATAAAAGGAGGCATTCTCATGGTAAAAAGGGAGAAGAATATCAGTGAAAAGTATTGTCATTCTGATCGTGGGTCTTTCAAGCAAGGGGTTGGACAAGGAGGACTTGGTGAGGCTGTTGCATCTACATCTACATATTGTAAGTACCTTTTTATGTTCTCATTAATATATATGCTTGGAATGTTTCCTTCAAGTTTGTGTATGTTTGCATAATCTTGTATCTTATTGACAAATCTAGCATAAACTAATCTTGTTAGAATATGAAGCATGCATTGTCTTTGTTGTCTATTGAATTGCAGAACTCATTAAAGGGCTTGAAGATCAAGTTCAACCTGGACCAAACAAGGACAAGTTTCAGAAAAAGGTACATCATGCTTTATTCCTCTTTTTCCTTTGACTATTTTAGCTACATTTAAAGGAATGTCAATTTTCAATGTTATCATTTTTATGTCTTGGTCATAGGGGTCTAGGATTCAAGAGGACATTCACTTGTCCGCAGGGGAATTTTCCTACAACAAAAATTGGCGACTCCAGTGGGGAACAAAGATTTCAGTTTTGGTTTATTTCCTTGGTCTTTCCTTAGCTTTTTCTCATCTTCAGATCTTACTCACTATATTTTTCCTCTTTTATACATGTGTTGTCAGTCCTGAAGTCATCTCACATAGACTGATGATGAAGCCTTCCTTAGTTTTTGTTTTATGGGTTGATTCTTTTTCATTCTCAGAAACCTGTGCCCTTCTTCCTTTACAACGAGAGCACTGATTTTAGTATCGGTGCTCCTCTGTAGTGCTTTAGGGAGCGTTGTAGCGCTCTGGTGCTTATACAACTAGAGCACCATTTTTTCTCTCTTTTGAAAATTGTTGGATACCTGTGCTGGGTGTGATTTTTGGGTCCTTATTTTTCTCAGGACTTGTTCAGTCAGCTTGTGTCTTCTATAAATCTTGAAACTTGTTTATTTCTAATATTTTTTGGTCTTTGTTTGAAATTTTAAATATATTTCCTTGTTTTGAAATCACTCTTTCTCTTTGAGATTTTGAGTTCTTTTTTGAAAATTTTTCGTTCATCTGATCATTTGAAAGTTGTTACAAGGGAGCCCATAGATCTTTGTACTTTTGTTTTTAGTCTTTGATCTTTGCATCTTTCCAAGCAATTTTCTTGAGTGAGTTTTGTTATTTTGGATTTATTTTTGAAGAAGTTTGGATTTGTTTTCTTTGCTTATTTGATTGATGTGAGAGTGTTCTTTTGTTTTTATATGATACTTGCTTCCAATTGTCTAAAACTGCAAATAGTGAAATCTTGTTGGCATACAAAGCATTGAATCAAATCAATTAATGTTCATATTCAAACAAAGAGATCCCTTTTCATGATTGTTTTTTTGGATATTAGAAACAATTTTTGAATAATTTAGCATTGAATTGGATTCTTGTTGAAAGCAATTGCATGAAATTTCTACATTCTTGTGTTTGATAGTGAAAGAAATAAAAATCTTCTCCTTCCCGTAAATAGAAGTTCATTGAAAGAAATGATTTCTTATCATTTTTCTTTTGCTTCTTTGGGATTCAAGTCATAACATCATCATTTTCACTCTCATTCACTTCTGAGTAAAGAACAACCACTAAAATCAATGCTAAGTAAAATTGATCTAGAAACTTTTTCCTTTTAGATTCTTCCACCAACATTAGACTAGGATTAGTGCTCTGGATTAGGCTGTGAGTACAACTATCCAAAGCATTCAAAACAAACTTAGCATCTTACGATAGGGAGAGAAAATCCAATTTTTGTATAAGCATAGCTGGGATCCCCCTCTCACACAAGGGTTATGCACAAGGTCACATTCAGAAGAGCCACGAAGATTATCCATCTGAGGTTTAACCATTCGTAGTAGTCATATCGTATATTGGGGGTTCTTCTTGAGGTTCAAATGTCTTCATTTGGTCTTGGTGATTCGTGAATCCTGAATCCATTTGGGGTCCTCTGGAGTTCTATCGGTCCACTTTTTCTCATTTCTCTTGAAGGATTTCAGACTTGTTATAATGCCCATACGTTCAGACTGGACTATCGACTGTACCCACCTAGAGGCTAACTGTGAGTTGGTGTCCTTAATAGCCATAATATTTAGGGTATTTACACAAGGTGGCAGATAAGGGAAGTCTTCGCTATACCTGGAACAAACATTGGTCAAACTCACTCAGGCTCCTTGGAGGATAAATCCACGATTATTGTGTGGAAGCTTGCACCAAGGTGTAAGTTCATTAAGTAGGTCACCAACATAACTGTTCCACCCGCTCATATCCTAGCCCCTTCTCAATTTGATCACGCGATGTTGGATTTCATCACCAACTAGTATGGTCATTAAGAGAAGGTTTTTTTTTCCTGTTGGTTCTCTTAGATGTTTTAGCGTGTGTTGTTGATTTATTTAATAATATGTCAAAATTGAGACTGTAGATGATAAAGGTCTTCGTAGATCACGCAGGATGTAAGGGTTGTCTCTGAAAGGCTACAAACCCTTCCCTCCTAATTCACCAGAAGACATTTACCATGAAGAGGTAGAAAATCGATCTGACGTTGGAAGCACTGCTACCCCTTTGTTAGAAAATCCTGAAAGTGCCTTGGTTACGGTTGAGAATTTCATTCCTCATACTACCCTTGTGTCAAAAGCTCTTCTCAAACCACTTCTTGTTCAATTGGACTCATTTGGTAACATAATAGAAGAATAAGTTCAACGTTTGTCATCGAGGACATATAATGAAACACAGATGCAAGACACACAACATGATTATGATGAGTAGATAACTCCTATCTGGTCTGCTGGCATGGAAAATAAACAAAAGACACATGTTCATTCCATATGGAGGACTCCAGCAGGAAGTGATATTTATGAATATTTTGACTTTATTCAACCACCTCTTGATTCTCATGACCCTCTTTCCTCTGCTGATGATGAGGTAGGACTGTCCGGTAAAACTATTAATCTTCCCATCGAACAAGTAGTCAATCTTGCTGCTACGTCAGGAAAAATCCAATTTAATGCTAGAGTTGTAACACCTAATCATGCACAAGTTACTTCAACCATTACTCCCACCACTACACCTCTTCATAGTACAACTCCTTATGTTCCACAGAATCTAGTTGGAACACCTTTACATCAAAGAATACAGACCCTTGCCATACATACACAATCAACTGCGGGACAAATCTTGACTGGGGGGAAACCATTGTCTAGTGGGACTATCCCTCCTAAGGGGAAACCATCATCTAGTGGAACCATCCCTCCTAGGGGACAACCACTCTTGCACATTCCTTTCATGGGAAAACCCCCCTTTACTAGCCAAACCACAGTTTTCAATCAACCTATGGCACGGGGGCAACCCTCCTTTGCCAGAAACCCTTCATAATCCTGGGGACTACCTCAAGGAGGTATGCTTAATCAAACTTACCACGGGGGGAAATCATACCATAACCCACAAGGAGGAGTACCAAATCCTGTTTGCTCTAGATTATATTTTGGACAACCTTATCCGGGTGTCCCAAATCCCACCTGGGGTCCTCAAGGACAACAACCTTATCCTCCCCAAGGGTCTAATGTTTACCATCCTTAGGGATAAACTATTTACCCTCCTTAAGGGAAAACTATTTATCCCCCACAAATAAATCAACTGACTTAGACTCCTCATAATCAACCCAGTTTCACCCTGCTCATGAACGTTCCTAAAAAAAAATCGAATCTTGCCTATACTAGTCAACAAAAACCACATATGGGAGGGCCTACTAGATACAATTATCCACCTCAACCAGTTTACGACCCCATTGGTGTCCCTATGCCGCATCAGTACCACCCTCAGGTCAACCAAAAAATACCCTTTCTCACCACACCGGATCTACCAGATTTGTATCGGTTGACAAATAATCCCATATTACATTTTCCTTTTTGACCAGTAATTCCCGCTAAATTACCTTCTGACATCCCGAAATTTGACGGTAAACCTAGGGAATACCTGAACAACCATGTTATGAAATTCCATTTATGGTGTTCATCAAACTCATTGATGGATGATTCTATACATTTGCCCCTTTTCCAGCGCACACTCACGGGCTCTGCAACCAAATGGTACATTGAACTTCAATGTGGTTCCTTTCAAGACTTCAACTCCCTAGCTATGGATTTTCTCACACATTTTCAATTACTCATCCATTACGAGACGGGTAGTGAAATTTTAACCTCCCTTCGTCAAACGAACTCTATACATATCTCTGATCATATTCATGATTGGAGACGATGGTGAAGGTTGATTAAAGTGACCATTCCTGACTAGCTATTGGCAGAGTGGTTTACTAAATCTCTTTTACTCCCAATTCCTTGTGACGTCGCCATGGGTGGTGTGGTCACTGAGGAAGAATCCATTTCCCGAGATCATTACTTAGATTTGGTTTACTCCCAATATGGTACATTGTATGAGTTGATTCCAAATGCTTCTTGTACTCCTACTGATCCATCCAAACCTTCTTCCATGGCACATGCAGATGGAGTTATCGGTACCGTCAAAAGCCAATATTCATCACAATCGACTGGAATGGCTAATCGCTCTATTTCTGCACCCGTTATCAGTTCAAATTCACTCTCCTCTACCTCCCCACCAACTCAAATCTCTGAGGTGAATGTAATTCAATCTGCCTCTTCGCAATAATCCAGGGGTAAGAAGAAAATGAAAAATAAACCCAAAAAGAATAATAATAATAATGAAAATCCCAAAACACAAAATCCACCACCTTCTATTGAAAAGAAACCACAGTGATAACCAAAATTCCCGTGTCTCATTTGTGGTGATGATCATTACACCCTAGACTGTTCACATCACGACGAAGTTGCAAAAATTTTCAAAGGGAATTCCCAACCCGCTGTGTTAACACAATGTTTTCCTCAGCATCAGTCCATGGTTTCTAAATCACTTGCCCCTCCCATAGGGGGAAATTCCATCCATCCTCCTAGTGATGAAGCCTCGTCGAGTGCTCATATTTATATGTTCAATGGTATCGATTTAACCACTCTCACTACCACGTATGACATGCCGACTAAGCCTGATAAAGAAAAGGTCACTAATGGTACCCCAATGGATCCATCTCCTGCCTCCGTTAGTCATCCATCTGGGTCACTTCAGATTGAAAAACCTACTTTCGACTCTATTTTATGCCCTCCCAAGAGAACTATTCGCAAGTAAACTTTTAATCCTAGTTCATGTGTTGCCCAAAGCTACAACATTGTTGAAGTTTTGGCTCAAGCACCATGTGCTATGTCTTTTCTTGAAGTTCTACAACATTTCCCAAGTCAACGTAGAACGCTCTTGTCCACCATTGGTTCCATTGATCATGAGTCATCAAATAATATCACATTTAACCTTGACAACTTCACGTCATGACATTCTCACCATATTGCTTTTCAAATTGATGTCTTTGTTCATAACCAACACATTCACCACACCATACTAGATGAGGGAGCTCCCAATTGTGTCATTTCATTAGCTTGTTGGAAAGGATTAAAATCACATGTTCTTAACCAATCCCCTACAATGTTACGAGCATTCGATGGGCGAGGGGTTTGTCCCCATGGACTCTTGCAGTCCTTAGTCCTTCATTTGGGAGGTAAGACCGTCTCTGTCAATGTAGAGGTAGTCGATGCTCCCCTTGATTACAACGTGTTATTAGGAATAAGTTGGTTCTATGCCATGACTTTCGTCGCTTCATAGGTGCTTCGATGTGTACAATTCCCTCATCAAGGTAAAATTGTCACTATCGACTAGTTAGATTACTGCACCCCCGACGCTCGCACTCCCGCCACCAACAATATTCCTTTCTTGGGAGATAGTCAGATCACTTATGAAAATGTTGGTGTAGGTATTTTAAAATATTCTTCCCTTATGGGTACTTTCCCTACACCACTTCTGTTGGTGCAAGTTTGATCAGACCAGGGTCCTTCTCAGGTTACCAACAAAAGGTACCATGTAGTCTAGAGCACTGGCATTTTCATTTCCTCCGAAGAGAAGAAGTCTCACCTGAAGCGCTACTGAGAAAAATAGATAGGGAAGGATAGGGAAAAGACTTAAGAGGATCCATAGAGCCTTCAAGACTCATCCCTAATCTTGCGCAAGATGAACAAATCTGAAACCTATATGTGCAAGAATCGAACCTACTTACGTTGCGAACAAGCATTTAAACGTAGAACCATCAAATAGATTTTATAAGCCATAAAGAAATATTGGAATGCATAAGTAAACACACAGAGACACATCATATTTTAAAATTTGGTTCCTTCTTCATATTATATTCATAATCTTTCTCTGATTATAGGCTGAGAATTACACAGTAGTGCACTGTACAGAATCTTGACTCTGGACTCATGTCGCAGAGCTCCACTTCTCAAACTGATAGATCAAATTCATTATAGACTCACGACTCAATTTGACTCAACTCCCAAAAATCAACTCAAAACCAACTCGTAATCAACTGACCAACCCTTTTACAATTGTGTTCATCCCTATATATAGGTTGGGTTGTGTCTTTCATCTCGGCTTGCACGCTTCCTTGTTCTATTGCAACCATTTGTTGCTTAGCTGGTGTTGCACTAACTTTCACAACTTCTTTTTGTTGCTGCTTCTTGATCTGCTATCCAGCTTCTGTTGAAGCTTGTGCAAATCGTGCTCAGTCAAAACTTGTGCAATTCCTCATCCAAAAATGAAGGGCCCAACTGGATCCTACCACAATCCTTGACTCACCCTCGAGTCAAGTGCTTGGTTCTTTCACATCTTCCAGGAGCATTTGCTATTTTCCCTTGTCCTTATTTTCTTCTTCCTTTGGCTCTTTTGGTTGTGCTTTCTCTTCGTTCACTTCTTCAAATGAAGGGACCAATTCTAAGGCTCTCTCCTTTACTCCTTGAAAGTTTCCAACTTTGTCCTGCCACTTCCTAGCGAGGAGTGATGCCTCTGAAATGAACTGTTGGGTTGTCTCTTTGCTATCCTCCTTTGGGTTGGACATGACCAAAAAGTTCTAGTCAGAATATTTTGTTGTGTCAACTTGATTCATTTGCATGTATTCTGCCTGAATGACAGGTTGAAAGTCACACAACTCATTCTTTTCTACAGACTGTGCCTCAAAGAAGTCATTCAACTCATTGTCCGTCTGTTGAATTTGGTCGAATTTCTATTGTTGCTCCATAGGGTCCATTGTGGTCGCAACTTCTTCGTTCAACACCTAGATCTTTGTACGCACCTCCTCCAAGACTTGGTTGAATTGAGAAATGATGCCCATCAAGTCACTGACTTCCATGAATATTTTTGTGCATTCCACTGTGTGCTTGTGCAGTGCTTCTTGGGAATTGTTACCTTGGAGTACTATCTTCTGCATCTTCTCTTTCAACTTCTGAGGTTGTTGCTCTGCTTCTTGTTGGGCCTGTTGTAACTGTTCTTTCAGCTGCTCAGCTTGAGTGACAAGTTGTGTCCATGCTCCTTGTAGCAACTCAATCTGGTGTTTTAGCTCGCTTGCATCACTGAATTCAGGTAGTTCGGGCACAACCTTCCGACTCTCCGACCAGGATTCAACAAGTCTTTGCTGCACTCTTTTCAGTTTGCACTGAACTTTTATTTTTTAATGCGCTTCCTACATCTTGCATGTTTACGCAACAAACTCTTCCTTCCTTGAAACCTCGATAGATCTCTCAACCTCCTGAAGCCTTTGCTCTAATTGATCAGTTGATGCTATGATCACTCCAAATAAGTGCGTCGTTGGCCACTGTACGAGGTCAACATATGAAGGAGCTGCGTCTCTAGGGGCTTGCTTCTGTAGTGGAAATCCACTGGTCATTGAATGCTCCGAGCGGGTCTCTACCTCCTCCTTTGTTGGTGGTCCTATCGCGATCCTTGACCTTAGTCCTGTGGGAAAAATATTCAGAACCTCTGTTCTAGCTATGAAAAGTTGCATCAGTTCTGGGAATTGCTGAGGGTACTGGAGAACCCACTCCATTTGTTCACGCACGAATGTCGTGCTCTGCCTGGGTGTTGATGCTTGTTGCCTCTGAGGCTCTGGTTTCTCCTTCTCTTTTGTTGCTTCTAATTCCTACATTTTGGTACCTTGTACATCCTCACCCTTGGCCAATGAGGGGGTTTGTTGTTTTCTTTGGGCGTACAACTCCTCCACATTGTGGGTGTCTTTTCCTTGTGCCAAAGGCTCGGGATGTTGTTCCTGGATGTTTGGATTCAGACCATTCAGCTTCATGCTCTGCTCTGGCGCTTTGGGGTCTGAACCAGAAACTTATGATCTTGGATTAGGTGACTCTTGGGTTATTTCTGGGAGTCCTTTCTCCACTTTCTCTGGCTGATTGAGTTGCATCAACTCTGGGGTTGTGGTTTGGGGTGGACTGGTGGTGACAGGGTTTGGTGATTAGGGTGGTGGTGGTGATGGAGGGTGCTCAGTGATGAATCTGGACATAATTTTTTCAGGCTCTAGGTCATCCTGAATGTTAATGATAGTGTTGTCTTTGACCACTACATGGGTGTAGGGAACGGTTGTTGCAAGGAGTTGTGGGTTCAGAGGTTATTTCAGAGAGACCCCGATTCTGAGCCTCTTCACCAATGGTTCGGTATCGAACACAATTCTCTGGTTAACATCCTCACTTGACAACATGGCATCGACTAGAAGCTGATGGAGGGCCGGTCTTTTCTTCTGCTCCAACTGGTGCATCTCTTCTTCCTCCTCAAAGTCTGATTGTGCTGGAGCGTCTGGCTTCTGTGGCTTTGGACCTGAGCTTGGTTCAGCTCCTGAGCATCTATCTTCTTCAGCAGCTCCGCAGGAAGGATATAATGCATTCTTGACTTGCGCTGATTGTGTTTGACTCTTGGCCATGGAATGAATTCCTTTTCAAAGTCCTCCTCATCCAGATAGAACAACAACATCCTTGTGTGGAAATCTTCCCTGCTAACATGTCTCTGACAGAAAAATGTATGGTGTCGGTTCATGCTAAAGGAAATATTTATAGTATTATTGTTGAGGAGCTCTTTCGAGATACACAACCTCTGTGTTTCATCTATCATGTTGTTGTACCACTTAGAAAACATTGTAGCATTGAAGGTTGTATTCTCCAAATCTGGCCTGGACTTCCATGGCTCGAACATATTCACCATGTGCCCCTTGTCTGGTATCGCCGATTGTCTTCCCATAGGTGGATTCCATTTGAACATGGAGAATGCCATCATCATATATCCATAAGTGAAGGTTCCTCCCTTCTCCTGCGCTTCCTCGCATGCCACTAGTAGTTCCTCCAATAGGTAACTACACCAATTGAACACAACTCCATTGGTGCAAAAGTCAGCTACTGATAATGCATCTAGTGTGAATTCGCCCTTGTAGTGTGATCTCATATCCTTGCTGGTTATGATGTAACAACTAGTCTAGACTATCTCGGGTAGTATGGGTTCAGTTAATGTTGTGCATCCCCCCCTCTTTGTGCTTAATTTCTCATACAGGCTGAGCTCACCTTTCTTTTTTCCATGCTTACCAGGACCCTGGAAGCCTTTCGACACATCCTCTCCTTGGGAGGATAGTCCAATAAGTTGTTGGATGTCTTCAACATGGATTCAATACCGCTTATCCAACCATATACTTTTGTCATGCACCCTACTTATCAAAAATTTTGTGCACCGCGCAACCTCACCAATAGTACCGAAGACTGGTAGGTCTCTTAGGTTCATGATGGTCGAATTGAATAAATTGATGAAGTCTGATTTTGGCACAAATTTCATGCCTCCTAATCCATCTAGATCCATCTCCCAAAAGACATCTGTATTCATTTGAGGAAACAAGACTGAATCTGTGAGGTCAAGATCGAGGAGCTTAACATGCTCCACCTTCCCTTTGAGATCGCCCATGACCTTGACTCGGGGGTCATAGGGCTTGTTTGGTACCGCTTCTCTAGACATGGCACTTCGGCTTGTTGTGGCTCTCAACATTCACACTTCTGCGACAACTAAGGAATAGGGTTATGACTATGGATTTCACAATGGTATAGGATGGTTTGCTCTACTGACTTCGGAAATGGCTATGTTCTTTTGGAAATGACACATTCTCGGGTGAGTTCTCAGGTCCTTATACTTGGCTTAACAAGCAAGTTTAATAGTAACTGTTGTTCATCATGACTGTATGGATGCAACTAGATCTGAGTTCTCTGATGGGGTGGTTTTAATGGGGTAGATCTTATCCGGGAATTCTGGCATTTACTTGCGTGAGTGGGATAGGGACGTGGTTGATTTCATACCTTTTCGTTTGACGGGTGGGTATCCCAGCGCGAACTCCGATGGCATCTTTGCATAACACGACTTTATGGCTTAACTGACCTTAGACGGGGTACCGAAATGAAAATAAAGGTTGTGACTAGATTGGGTTCATGTGGCAGATGGACTTAGATCATATTCAGATTCATCCTCCCTTTGACCATAAAGGTTGTCCCTATCATCTTAATGACTGTCATTAATGGATTCTCTTATGCTTAGGATCTTGCACTGCAGAGTTGTTATTTCTGTATCAAACAATGCTTAAACAAAAATGAACTATGTGTCATGGTGAAACACTATTCACATTGACTTTATTAACTGAATTTACAAAAATTTTAGAAAACTCAAATATAACTATAGTACAAGCTCCTTCAGACTAGAGAGACAATCCCTTTTTCTCAGTTTTGAGATAGGTAGGGCTTCAAGTGAGCACCATTCACCCATCCTGGCCACAACACACCATCCAGTTGCATGAGTCTGACTGCTCCTGAGGGTCAGTGTTGGCCCTTGACCAAGTTTTGAGGATCCTTGGTTATGTTTGACCTACTTTTGAGACTTCGATAGGCTATCGAAAGAGGAGCGTAAGGGGAAGTGGATATCACGGGATCTCGACCCCTTTTTAGGGATTTTTTATTTTTGGGCTTATGTAATGGGTATGGGGATGTTGGACCATGGGTTTACCCATGCTTAGGCCCCTTTTTGTAATGTATAAATAGAAGTCTAGGCAATGTATGAAGGAGGAAAAAAAGGACTACTATGTTAAGTGCAAGTGATTATAAGAGGCTTTGTGTGCATTATATGTTGAGACTTGTAGAGCTAAGTGTAAGTCATCTATATTGCTTTGTGCATAGACTGTGTAAGGCTCTGTGCTTGGACCTAACTCAGGGAAGGAGGATCTGGTGAGGTGCCCAGATCTCCTGTCCTCTACGGAGTTGGTTTTGAGGCTTTGTGCATGTAAGAAGATTGAAAGAAGCTAATAAAAAAGACAAAGATTTGGTGGACGTATCCCCAGGGTGGGGGTGAACCATGTATATCATGTGTTGTGATTGTTATGTGACTTATGGTTATTCTCTTATCTATGTGATTGAATTCTTAGTGCTCTCATATATGCTTAGAAGGATCTAATATGGTAGCTTAGTGTTGAATATTGTGAATGAATGCTAGATATGATCTATGTTGGTATGCTTAGTGCTTGAGTCTATTAAATCTATGTGAATACTATGCTGATATTTTATTAGGGTTTAGCTGCACTGTAAACTAAGATTGAATATTGATGAATTATAACTGCTAAGTTCTCTGTTACGGTGTCACAGTCACAGATATGTGTCCTAGCTAAGGTTGTAGACATCTGAGTCTTGCAACCACCCCTGCCTCTACCTCAGGTGAGACTTCATCTGCTTCGCAGGTGTTGCCGAAAGGGCTGGTAGTTAGGGTTTTGTTGGTGCA
Organism: Picea glauca; assembly: GCA_000966675.3. NCBI lineage: Eukaryota > Viridiplantae > Streptophyta > Pinopsida > Pinales > Pinaceae > Picea > Picea glauca. The sequence continues at coordinate 213,901 of JZKD02S1687407.1, forward strand.
CTTTTATAGTGTTGAACCCTGAGTCTGCCTCTGTGCCAACAAATGGTTCCATTGTCGGGACCTCAAACTGTGATTGCTGGGAACTGAGGAAAAGGAAGCTATGTGCGTAGATATGACCTGAAAATGTGATTGCTGGGAATTGAAGAAAAGGAAGCTATGTGCATAGATGTGACCTAGAACTGTGATTGCTGGGACCTAAAGAAAAGATAAATATTTGTGCGTAGATCTGTTGCCCTAGTATGCAATATTCTACTTGACCTGTGAAGCTATGTGCCAAGAAGAAGAGTCAGATCTGAAGAAAAGAGGTAAGATCTGAAATCTTTGTGCTCTAATAAAGGTAAGAACAGTAAAAAGTTTTGATTGAAAAGGTAAGATAAGTGGAAATTTTTGTTTCAGAAGTATGGATCTAGGTATGTTTGATAAGATTTTTCCTAGCTTGAAAACTAGGGCACTGTTATAAGAAACAATATTTGATACGAGTAGATATGATAAGAATACTAAAAGATATGTTATTCTTATGCATAGAAAGAATGTTTGGACTAACAAATGGATGCAGGGTCCTAGAAAGAACTTTTTGCAGGTTAGTTACTATGATCCTAGTGCACAGTATAGGAAAGGCTAGGAATCCTTTCAAAGAAAAAGAAGACTAACCCTTTGTTACAGTTGCAAAATACTGGGACATCTTGCTAAGGAATGTCTTGGTAAAAGACCTAGTTGTGTTTGTTGTAAAGTTATGGATCATGAAGTTTTAGATTGTCCTAGAATGATTGCTAAGCTTGAAAGAATGAATATGAGACAAGACTAACCTAAGGAAGGTCAAGACACTGAGACCATTGCAGAACCCCAGAAAAAATCAGAGGATGTATTGCTACAAATGAAAGAAACCCTAAATGATCACCGAAATATCATCTTATCAGAGATATTCAAAGAAAAAGAATGCATAGAAGCAAGAATAGGAGACTTCGACATTGACTGTGTCCTGGATGAAGAAACACAGGTGAATGTCATGACAGAAAGAACCTGGGAAACTTTAGGAAAGCCTACTATGATTCCTTCATTGGGAGGAATAGGATTATTTAGAGGAAAATTAATAACCCTATGTGGAAGACTCACCCAGACATCTATGAGTGCTCATGGAACTTCGATAGAGGATTATTTTGAGATTGTTAAATTTATTGAGAACAGTGCCCCATTTGCTATATTACTAGGAAAACCTTGGATTGAAAAGGATTATGCCAAAAGAAAAGAAGAGGAAGTCTTAGAGCATAAAAAGAAAGAATTAAAAGATTTCATGACTAGGAGGATAACACACTTGATTGAAGAAAAAGAGAATAGATCAAAGCTACTTAGAACCAGAAACTTGGATGTCAAAGTTAAAAGAACACAAGAATATTCATAGAAGACTGAAGAACCTACCCCAGATAGAGAAGATGTATTACTCTCTGAACCTATGAAAGAATCTCAACCACACAAATTTACTATGCCAAAAGGAGATAAGAATCATAATGGAAAGAGGAATACTGAGACGAAGATCACCAGGAAGAAGGCTAAAAAGCTTAGTAAGAAGAGAGAAAAGATAGAAAAGTTACATAAGGTTCCGGAAGGGACTTTGTAGAGGGAGGGTTTGCAAGACTGGAACTTCATCGGGATATTAGAACAACGCAACATGGCACTTCACCATGGTGAAGTGATATAGCCATTGAAAGCATTATAACAATTAGCCTGACGACCCGAACGTTTAGAACAACGGTAACGGCCCAAATACTCGCTATCAAACCGTTGGGACCATGCCGCAAGGGATAGAACTACATTGATGAATACCTCTCATCTGTTGGAGAGATATGTTACATCGTGTCTACTTAGTTCTTCGACTGTTGCACCAAGAAAACTTTTGCGAATTATATCTAATGCAACTCATTGATACCGTGTTGTGCTTATTGCGATTGACACCTGTCCCATTGTATTGCGCACTCATTCATCCACCTGAGTTATCCTATCTAAGTTTGCATTTCGGAAGAGCTCAGTTCCATAGAGAAATCCGTCGAAGAAGTCCTCATTGATCTCATGGCTGAGAAAGTAATGTTTGCAGGTATTCAAGCATCATCCACAAGAGGAGTGCAAGACTCTTCGTAAACTACTCATGGATCCAGACCATCCTGACTGACAAAAGAGAAGAGGAACAAGCACAAAGATGACCTAGAAAACATGAAGTTAATCCCTACCATATTATCCAACTACATCCAACCTTTGGCTGACGCGATGAGTCGTGACAACATCCCGAGGGACTTTGATTACACCATCGTTATTACCTACCTTTCGAAGGGGATACGTGCAGTTAAAATGCAGCAGGATAAGATCACGACATTGAAGTTCAATGACTTCAAGCTAGGATACTACAAGAACCATAGTATGCTCGCTCCTTACAAATACTTGACCAGAACGAAGGGGAAGAACTTGAATATAATTCCCTAGCCATGGACTATGAACCTCACACAGTCCACTCTCTTGAATGTGATTAAGATTCCAAAATTTGGAAGGCACCAGGAGATTAATGCATGTGTTAAGCTCCTTCTATCATGTTACCATGGTGGCTACCTATGGCTACACTTATGTATCACAGTTGATCCGACGCTCATCCATAGGATCACTAGATTGATCATGCAGGGACTCAACCTGCACGACTTCTATCCAGGGAAGGATACATATCACACATTAGCACAAAAGATCAAAGACACATATGGCGATGTAGAAAAGGGAATGCGAGGCTACAAGGTAGATTCCATACAGAATGGTGCAGTCTGCCTGGCCTGCCAGCTGATTGTAGGAAAGCTCGTGAGAAAGAACATACCTACACATGTCACAGGATTTGTTGTTGACCTTGCTGGGAAATGTGTAGAAGGACTCCAGATGAACTGGGTGAAGTACTTGGTCAACCAACTGGAATTAGACTACCGCGAAGTTGAGGATCAGGGATATGAGTTCCACTTTAGTTGGATCCTGATCCTCATCACATTTACCGCTTGGGAGATGCTGGAAGGTGTGACCTTCCCAGACATTGATCCGTTCAAGCCGCTTGCTGTCAGACTACAAGATCACGGAGGAGGACCTCAAAGAGATAACTAAGGACTGGTCAGCAGACCTCCTTATCCCTGCTGACCCTGCAGAGATGTCTGATCCTGAATTTGACAGCTTGGAGGCCTCTCACAAAGAACACGACACACCTGGAACCAACAGAAGGAAGAATACCAAAGAATTCCAAGACTTGAGCAGCGCATCAGAAGAAACTGCTTCAGTATCACTTGGCTGAGGGGCTGATGATGAAGTAGAAGAGACAAATGAAAAAGAATACCAACATAAGAAAGGAAAAGTAACACCGTCTAGGGATCCTAGTGATGAGGCTGATCCCTTGAAGAAAAGGAAGGTTTCTCCCATGAAACCCACTTCCTGAAAGAAATCCAGATCCACCTTGACTAAGATGCAGACTGTGCTCACTGTATATGACTTCAACTTCTTCATCACAGCTGTAGCAGATGCCTCACAGGACATCTTATAGAAACATGAATCCAAGAAGGAGGAGATGTATGATAGATTCAAGGTTGAACTCAGAGGGGTGCAACAGACCCTTCAATCCAGCCGCGCAGTATCCACTACGCCCCCTCCATAAGAAAAACTAGAGTTGGGATATGGGCCTGCCCAACTCCGTAGACTAGATGATGTGACTGAAGCTCACCTTCATCGAGCACAATATGAGAAATACCAAGCCACAATATCCCTGAAACAATCCCAAGAAGAAATGGTAGAGCAACGTTGGGTTTCACAAAAGGAGAAGGATGACCTTCCAGCCAAGTTTTAAGAAGAGAGGGTGCAGGTAAAGCAAGAAAAAGAATAGTTTCTCGCAGAACAACTTGGAGTCAAAGAAGTAGTCAATAGAGCACTTCTCTCTAGGACAGGATTAGAGCCAAAGGTAGAAGACTGAGTAGAGAATCAAGTAGCGCAGCTCATGGAAGCTATCTAGCAGCTACAACAAAGAATAGTAGACTTAGAGCTACGAACAGTGCCCAACACTCTACATGATGTGCAAGATCAAAGAGAAGCAACTTCCCGAAGCATAGTTGAAAGAATGAAGGCCCCCGCCATGGAATGTAAATAACTAAGTGATCGTAGTGCCCAGACTTATGAGTGACTCACTGAGGATCCTGAATTGAAGGCACTAGAGTCACAACTCCAGTAGGAAAAGAAACAAGTAGAAACAGTACAGGTGCACTTGAAGCCCTTGTCAATCGTTGAGAGGATGAAACGATCCCAAGAACAACATATTTCTCAATAGCAAGTCCACACCATTCAGAGAAAATTCATGGAAGTGACTCAGAGGCTCCAACCTACACAACATGAGGCTTGCTAACTGTTCACAGATATTGAAGATAGAGGAGCAGAACTGGAGCAAGTCGCCACTGCATATGAACAATGCTTAGAGGGACCTGTCAATGAAGCAGTGATCCAAGAGTTTGCTGAGTAGGAGGCCATGGCATAGAAATAGGTCAAAGCAACTCGAGCCAAGATCGAGGCTTTTGAAGAAGAGCTACCCAGACCATAGTGACTCAGGATGAGTCACAGGTGAGTGTTGGGGGGATGTTGTCCCTTCACCAAGTTTTGAGGATCCTTGGTCATGTTTGACCTACTTTTGAGACTTCGATAGGCTTTCTAAGGTGGAGTGCAAGGAGAAGCGGAGATCATGGGATCTCGGCCCGTTTTTAGGGATTTTTGGGTTTTGGGCTTATGTAACGGGTATGGGGATGTCGGCCCATGGGTTTACCCATGCTTAGGCCCCTTTTTGTAATTTATAAATAGAAGTCTAGGCGATGTAAGAAGGAGGTAGAAAAGGAGTACTATGCTAAGTGTAAGTGATTATAAGAGGCTTTGTACGCATTGTATGTTGAGACTTGCAGATCTAAGTGCAAGTCATCAATAGTTCTTTGTGCACAGACTATGTAAGGCTTTGTTCTTGAACATAACTCAGGGAAGGAGGATCTGGCGAGGTGCGTAGATCTCCTGTCCTCTACGAAGTTGGTTTTGAGGCTTTGTGCATGTAAGAAGATTGAAAGAAGCTAATAAAGAAGATGAAGAGTTGGTGGGCGTAGCCCTAGGGTGGGGGTGAACCACGTATATCCTTTGTTGTGATTGTTATGTGATTTATGGTTATTCTCTTATCTATGTGATTGAATTCTTAGTGCTCTAATATATTCTTAGAAGGATCTAATATGGTAGCTTAGTGTTGAATATTGTGAATGAATGCTCGATCTGAACTATGTCAATATTCTTAGTGCTTGAGTCTATTGAATCTATGCGAATACTTCTTTGATATTGTATTAGGGTTTAGCTGTGTTGTAAACTAAGATTGAATATTAATGAATTATAACTGCTAAGTGCTCTATTAAGGTGTCACAGTCACAGATATGTGTCCCAACTAAGGTTGCAGACATCTGAGTCCTGCAACCACCCCTGCCTCTACCTTGGGTGAGAGTTCATCTACTTCACAGGTGTTGCCGAAAGGGCCAATAGTTAGGGTTTTGTTGGTGTGCTATTGTAGCATTGAACCCCAAGTCTGCCCTTGTGCCAACAGTTGGATCTCCGTAATTCTGAATGGTCCCAACCAGTGCATGCGCAACTTGCCAGGATGCTTCTGGTACCGACTATCTTAGATTAGAACCCTGTCTCCTTGCATAAACACCTTGGTCTTAATGTGCTTGTCATGCCAAGATTTTTGTCTTTCTTTTTCAACTGACTGATGGAAGTATGCTAGAAATATGGTCTCCTCAAGTTCTTGTAACTCTATAAGTCTCTGTGCAACCGATTCCTCTGATGTCATATGTGTGATCTGAGCAATATACAAACTTGGAGTAATGAATTATGCAGGCACCACTCCCTCTCTCCCATATAATAGATGGAACGGTGTGTACCTGTGGAGTTTCTTTGTGGTTTTCCTATAAGCCCATAGTATGGTTGTAACTTTGTCATCCCAGTCCTCCCAGTTTGCGCAATAGACCTTTGTCAACCCTCTTTCCAGAATCTTGTTGAAGGCTTCGACTGTTCCATGGGCCTGTGGGTGGTAGGGACTGCTCTTGTGATGTTGAATCAAGAATTATGATGTAAGTGTTGCTATATTTATTCTAATGAAATGAGCTCTCTGATTGTTGGTTAGGCTTCTGGGACATCCGATCCGAGTGATGATATTCTCAAAAATGAACTCGGTAGTGGTATCGGTCGAGTAGTCCTAAACAACTGTTGCTTCTGCCCAATGGGTAAGGTAGTCCGTTGCGGTGATGATGTACCTAGGCTTTGAATGTTTGGTTGTGGGGTTGATTGGTCCAATAAAGTCAATTGCCCATTTCTTGAATGCTTGTAGATATCTAAATGGTTGTAGTGGTGATTCGTCCCAGCATGATGACTTACCCACTCGTTGAAAAACATCACATGATCTAGCGTATACTTTTGCATCCTTGAATAGTGTTTCCCACCAAACTTCTGCCTGGAGAACTTTATGTGCGGTGGCCTTTCCTGCTACATGGCCTTCTGCGACTCCACTATGGCATTCCCAAAGTATATTATGCCTTTCATGATCTAGGACACATCATCTAAGGACGTTATCTAGTCCTAGTTTATACAACTATCCGACGATCAACTGGTAATCCACTGCTCTAACAACCATGTGGCATTTCTAGGTTGTGGAATATGTTTTTGGACATGCCCATGTACTGAGGAAGATTGCTATGTCCTCTAGGTACTCTGGTATGGCCTCAATCCTGAACAAATCTGCATATGGGAGCTGATCATCTACTGCTCTGCCACTTTCCCCTGACTCTAACATGGATAGGTGATCAGGTCCTATGTTGCATCTTCCCAGCTTGATGATAAATTCAAAGGAAAATTCCTGAAATAACAACAACCATCTAAAAATTCTTCCTTCTAACACCGGTTTGTTAACTAGATACTTTAATGCAGAGTGATCAGTAAAGAACTTGAAGTGAGAACCTAACAAATAATGTCTAAATTTCTGTAAAGAATAAATCATTGCTAAGCCCTCCCTTTCTATCGTTGTGTAGTTGCGCTCTTCTTGAGACAACTTCTGACTCGCAAAATATGTAGCATGATCCATAGCTCCATCTCCAAGTTTCATTAATATGGCTCCTAAGGAAATTCATGAAGCATCTACATGGACGTGAAATTCATTCTCCCATTTTGGGAATATCAGGATGGGTGTTTTGATGAATTTCTCCTTGAGTGTCTCAAATTCTTTATCACATTCTGGAGTCCATTAGAATATCTCATCATTTTTCAGTAGGTTTTCCATAGGTGAAATAATGTTGGCATATCTTTGGATGAACCTGCGATAGTAACCTATGTGTCCCAATGTGGAGTGGAATTGTTTATCACTCATAGGTGGTGACATGTTCACAATGACTGCAACGTTTGTTGGGTCTACCAATGTCCTTCTCGGCAGACTATGTGGCCCAAAAAATTTCCATGTGGTACATAGATGATACATTTTCTGAGATTCAACGAGATATGCAATTCTCTACATCTGTCAAACATTAGCTATAGCAGTGCTACATGTTCCTTGAGCAGGCTGTATATTGTCCAATAATCCATATAGACTTCTATAAATTTTTGAATGAACTCTCTAAAGGTTGCTATCACAATCCTTGAGAAAACTGTAGGGGTGTTCTTTAAGCCAAATGGCATCACATTTTGTTCAAAGGATCCCCATTTTGTTATGAATGTGGTCTTCCTTTTGTCCTCTTCAGCGATCCTGACTTGGTGGTATCCTGAAAAATCTGTCTGTGAATGAGTATGCTTCCTTCCCCACAATCTGTTCTAGGACCTCATCTATAAAGAATGTTGGGAAAGGGTCATGCACATAGGAAGAGTTGAAACTTTTGTAGTCTACAAGACTCTAATATCCTCTATGCATTTCTTTCTTTGAATAACTATCGGGATAACCCACTCTGCTTCTTCTACTGCAAAAATGAGACCTGCTTCCAACATCTTGTTTATCTCCTTCTTAACCTTCTCTTTTACTCTAGGGTTAAGATGATATGGTCTATGTCTAATAGGCTTGGATCCCAGTTTCAATTCAATCTTCATTTCTCCCATAACTCCTTTGATTCTCTTTAACTCTAAAAAAGTCTTTGGGAACAAATCCTCATATTCCCACAACAAGCTCTATATTTCTTGGTTGGTTTTCTCATCCCAGTAGTCTCCCACCATAGATATATTGGGTTTCTCTATGGTCCCTATATTGATTTTGTGCAATTTTAATGGGTGATTGTAGGAAGTATCAGTCTGACTGGGTATGGTGTTTTGAATTTCTCTGCTCCCCTCTGTCTCTTTAATGGCTAGGTTCCTCAATTCCCTTAAGTCATAGAGGCTTTCTGACTCCTTGCTAATTTGATAGCATTCTATGGGTTTCTCAGTCGAAGGAAAGTGGATATTAGTCTGAAGTTCTTGGTTATGTTTGGAACATACCACTAAGTTTGATTTCTGATTACCATTATCCGTAAAAAGAAATTCTTTAATATTTTGCAGGACTACTTCAAGCTCAGGGTACCTACTTGTAAATGAGAAGTCCTTGCAAAAATGAGCTGCCAGCAGTTTCCAGTCTCTGGTCTGTCTTCTAGTTTCCTCATGTATAAACCAATATTTTGAGATTGGACCTAGGGAGTGGGGAAATACCTGGACCCAGAAGTGAGAGGGTATCCCCGCAACTTGCCAATGTGTCGCACACTGTTCAATATGTATTTTAGGATCCGATTCTCCGTTGAACAGTTGTGAAACTTGGAGATTCATCTGCATCTCTGATTCTAGCCACTCCTTATTCTGGAACCTATACATGATAGCTTGCTTCACCTCCTCCCAAGTTTTGAGTAGGGATTTATGATTATCCCACCATCTGGTAGGGGTGTTCTGAAAAGCTACATCTAGTACCAAGATTCTTTGATCTTCTCTTACATTTTCTTCCATGTTGTGCAGAAACCTATATAGATCTGAGGTGCCATCGTATACTGGTCAGTGTTCTCTAACTTCGGTCCCAACCCATCTGGTCGCTCTGACAGTTGCACATCTTCTTGAGAATATTTCGTGCAAACCTTGTTGTCAAAAGCCAATTCTAAATCTTCATCTGTTGACTGTATTCTTCTCCAACTTACTGATCCATCAATAGTAGGATTTATATAGTCATTTATTATTCCTGTTGTTACGGTGTACAAGTGGTCCCAGTCTTCTTCCTCCATGTTGTTGTCTGTTGGTTCTGTATACCTGGGTCCTACATATCGATCCAAAGGTTGAACTACCTTGATTCCCTCAGCCTCAAAGGTCATGGTGTCTTTCTTTAAGTTGATTACTTCATAATTTTCATAGGCCTAATCGATGCCAAGTAGTGCAGGGTAAGGGTCCTTATCTCCCATGATCTGAATGAATTCAAAGTCATCCATTGTCTTTACTCCCGCCACATCTATTTCCATGTTCTCCATTCATACTATGGGGAAGATACAATATTGGTTTTCCATTCTTAACTGAATTGGGGAATATGTCAGTCTAGTTCTTCCTAAGGCTTCCCAAGTCTTCTTAGGAAGAATGTTGACATCAGATCCTAGATACAACATGACATCCTTAATCTCAAATTCATCTAAATGGGATACTAGTTTGAATTCTTTTCCGGTTTGTACTTTTCTTCACTGCACTCTCTGAGTACTCTTCTCAGGAATATTATCACTTATTCTTTCTTTTAGGGGTTCTTCATCCCCTAAGACTAGGTATAGCGCATTGCGCAAATTTTATGTTGATCATTCCCTAGAATGTCAGAGAATAATTGAAGCCAAAGATCAACTACATTTTGAGGTTGCTTAGGTTGTCTCGACATGGCTGCAGGGTTTCTGGGTGCAGGCGATGAAGCAGGAACTTGCACCATCTTAGGATACACAATAGGTTGTGGGGGTTTCTCTTGCATCTTAGGGCTAGGAATATACTGAAATATTTCTATGGCATATTTAAAGAAAAAATTTTGTTTTAGAGGGTCATACATGTCTTCTTTAGGTGTTGCTTTCTAGATTTGAGGTAGAGTATAGGCATCAGCTCCTGTCTTCGCTCCTCCTTGAGTAACGATATTAAAGTTGGGAAATTGTCCCTTAATAACCCTCTTGATTTCTGAACTGATGAGGTTAGTTCCTCTTTGTCGTGCTCTATCTTCCCATTTTGCAATTAACTTTAGGTAGTCTTCAGTTGCATGCCCGTTGGTTCTGCAATGAGAGAACCATGGCTGCCTTGGATGAGGACAGTCTCTAGCCATGTGACCTTTCTCATCATAGTTATAACATATGCTTGGCCCTCTTCCCCCAGTTATTCCTCCTCTGAAGTCTCCTCCGGATCCACCTCCTCGACCTCTTTCTAGTTCCTGAGGGTTTTCATTCACCCTGAATGTTGTTCGGTCTAACCTATCTGCAAGTGCATCCAACGCTCTGCACTGATTGGTAGTATGCTTGGTAGATGCGCAGAACTCACAATTTACTGTGTTTGGTACTGTCAAGTATTTATTCACAATGGGGCACTGTCTTGGCCCATGCTCATGGATTTGACAGATTTCACAATACTCATTTTTGGTGTTGCTTGGCCTCCTGGGAAATCATGATACAGGGTGGGGTTATGGAATGGTAAGTTCGTGGACACTTGCACAACTCCTCCCATGGATTTGGGTGGGGGTACCATCATATTATGAGGGGGTCCCATTCCCCTTAGTTGTGGACATTCATTTTCCAGATGTCCTTCTGTATAAAATCTAGTGCACCAGACCTGTGGTCATCCTAGTCTGGGTATCGTCAGCTCTTGAATATTTTATGTAAGTGTCAAAATCTGACCTTGTAGTTACACCAGATTTTCATCTACTGGGGGTCTGGTCACTCTAAGTCTCCTAGGGTATCCCTCCATGGCTTCAATTTTCATTGATTGTTACAAGGTGTCTGTTAACATGGTTATTCACTGTTGCATTAGCGAAATCCAAGTCAGAGGCAACAACCCCTGAATGTACCGCTCCCTTTGATGTTCTTCATGGATTGTATGTGCCAACCTCCCTATGGAATATTTAAACTTTTGGCTATATTCCTAGGTTGATTCCCCTTCCCACTGCTGGATCTCATAAAAATCAGACAGAACCTGTTGTTCTGACTGAGGTAGTTTGAACTCTGCTATGAACCTTGTCCGTACCTGGCCAAGTGTGAATTCTTGACGTTGCATTCCTGTCACTCCCAGCTCAATGATCTTCATGTACCACTTGAGAGCATGACCTCTCAAGGTAGTCTGGAACTCAACCAACTTATTTGCATCCAAATTCCCTCTGGATATCCATATTTATTCACACAAGAACTAGTGCTGCTCAACGTCTTCATCTCCCTTACCCCAAAATTCTGGGTATCGAGCAATTGAACCTTCTGCATGACCAACCATTATTGTTCTTGTTGTTCTTATCAATATGAATCCTAACATCCCTGCTTGTGATCTACCAGGGGATCCAAATATCCTCCCTATACTCACACTTCCTGGTTGTGACCGACTAATTAATTGTACTAGAATAGAACTAACATGAGAAGGTCGTATTGAACATACTTCATGTATAGAAGGAAGTTGGGGTATGGGTGATTCAGGGCTGGTGCGACTAGCTTTGGGGTAGTTTTCTTTGATCTGGGGGGTCTCATTTGCTTCCACTAGGATGATCTCTTTGGCCAAATTCCCGATATCTCCTGGTATCGGGGATGAATCCTCTCTTTCTTCTCCAAGATTCATGCTAGCTTGTTCCTCTCCTACGTCTACACCTTATTCTTCTTTTCCAACCTCCTGGGGACTTCTTTCTCTCTGTGCTTCTCTCTCATTTAATATTCGACTGGCTAGTATTTCTTGTCTTCTCATCTTCTACAATTCTTCCATCTGTCTTTCCTCTACTTCTCCTTATCCACTTTCTTTACTCAACTTATCGGACTGTCTTGTTTCTTTCTTGATCTTGCCACGCCACCACTTCTCAAATATGGTGGCTCTCCTCAAGTCCCAATCATCTCTTGAGTCTATTTCTTATTGTTCCCCCGCCATTTGTCAAAGAAACCTTCCCCTCTCTCATGCCATGACTCTCACCCTACCTCACCCTACCCCAAGTGAGGGTGTTTATGCTGCCATCTCAGTTGGGGACATAGTCAACATCCCCTCCTCCATCAAGAAAACCTTGATCCACAATGGGATTTCTCTCAAAATTATTCCCCTTGTGTCTTTCTTGAAAATTGCCTCTTCTCGCAAGAAATATTGGTGGTTCTCAGCTACAAATTCGATGATATATACTTCTAATGTGGTGCTGACCCAGAAATCAACTGCTCGCGTGACTAGACAATCCAACCTCTGAAGTGTTTCTATATTTTCAATGTCCCAGGTGTAGGTCCTCTTGGCTCGTCCTTGGAACTCTGGAGACTCTTGGAGCCTCTTTATCCAGTGGAACAATTATTCTGGGAATTTAACCCAGAAAATCTCGTACTAGTCACTCGATCATTCTGAGTAAAATATTGCTTCACGAGTTCTTTCCACCAATTTTCTCCTCAGCTCCACTTCTTTCCATATGAAGGCATCACAGTTTCTTTCCCACCATTGATCAATACCAGATCTATGGATCCATGAATCAGTCTCCCTATAGGTTCCCCTTTAACGTAGGTCCCGACAATGGAACAATTTTGTTGGCATGAGTTTGATCAGACCAGGGTCCTTCTCAGGTTACCAACAAAAGGTACTGTGTAGTCTAGAGCTCTGGCATTTTCATCTCCTCCGAAGAGAAGAATTCTCACCTAAAGCGCTGCTGAGATAGATAGATAAGGAAGGATAGGGAAAAGAATTAAGAGGAACCATAGATCCTTCATGACTCATTCATGATCTTCTACAAGAGACATGAACATATCTGAAACCTATATGTGCAAAAATCGAACCTACTTACGTTGCGAACAAGCATTTAAACGTAGAACCATCAAATAGAGCTTATAATCCATAAAGAAATATTGGAATGCATAAGTAAACACATAGAGACATATCATATTTTAAAATTTAGGTCCTTCTTCATATTATCTTCAGAATCTTTCTCTGATTACAGACTCAGAATTACACAGTAATGCGTTGTATAGACTCTTGACTCTGGACTCATGTCACAAAGCTCCACTTCTCAAACTGATAGATCAAATGCATTATAGACTCATGACTCGATTTGACTCAACTCCCAACAATCAACTCGGAACCAACTGGTAATCAACTGACCAACCCTTTTACAATTGTGTTCATCCCTATATATAGGTTGGGTTGTTTCTTCCGTCTCGGCTTGCACGCTTCCTTGTTCTTTTGGAACTGTTTGTTGTTTATCTGGCATTGCGCTAACTTTCACAACTGCTTTATGTTGCTCTTTCTTTCTCTACTATCCAGCTTCTGTTGAATCTTGCACAAATCGTGCTCAGTAAAAACTTGCACAATTCATTATGCAAAAATGAAGGGCCCAACAACTTCCTCCCACCACACAACATATTGCCACAATCAATATGATCTTGACTATGGCCTATCAATATTTCGAATCACCTGATCCTTGGGTTCTGCCTAGTCCTCTGGAATTTGATGCATTAGGTGATGCTATGCCACTTGGTCCTATTGAGGCTTCATATGATGCTATCCAATCTGCCTCTCCCTCTTTGGAAGACCAAAATCTATTGGCATCCAACAATTATTCGTTGCCATCTTGGTTGTATTCCTTATCCTCTTCTTTCGACTACATTCTACATATTTTTCCATCGGACGAATCCATTATGGAAATGCTTAGTATCGACAAGGTACCTTGGGATGAAAACCATCATCTATCATCTTTTCTTCCTAGTCTATATGAAATCTAGGAAGATATACACTCTATATTTCCCCCCGATGTTATCAATTCTCCCCAATCTCCTATACTTATCCAAGATACTACTTCCGAGGAGAATTTAGGAAACATCTCTTCTGTCGTCACTATCGATATTTCAATCAAAGAAGGTATCATGGAGAATGTTCATCTTGGTGCTAATTGTTTTCCTGAGGAAGTGGAAGCTTACACCACTTTATTTAAATAATTCTATGATGTCTTCACTTGGAGCTACGAGGAAATGCCAGGGATTGATCCATTTTGTTGTGCATGAGATAAAAACTTACCCAGGCATTAAACCTGTACAACAAAAACTTCTCTCGGTTCATCCTAAGAAAACCGCAACCATAAAGGCAGAAGTTGAAAACATATTGAAATCTGGCTTTATCTATCTTATCCACTTGGCAGAATGGGTTTCTAACATCTTTTCGGTTGCTAAAAAACAAGGAACCATTCGTGTCTACGTTGATTATAGAGATATCAATAAGGCTTATCCAAAAGACAATTACCCTACACCCTTCATCGACCAAATCATTGATAATTGCGCTAGTAGCGTTATATTTTCTTTCATGGGTGGATTTTCCAGGTATAACTAGATTGACATTCTACCAACTGATCAACATAAGACAACCTTCATCTGCCCTTGGGGGACATTTTCTTATCGAAAACTATCCTTTGGTCTAAAAAATGTTGGTGCTACTTTTCAGTGGTCAATGTCATATTCTTTCCACGATATCAAACATATTGCGGAACCTTACCTTGATGATTTACCCTCCCATTCATCTAATCGACAAGACCATATTCGTCATTTACATGCCATTTTTCTTCGATGTCGATTATACCATATCCATTTGAACCCTCACAAGTGCATCTTCGCTGTTGAATCAGGTCGACTCCTTGGTTTCGTTGTCTCCAAAGATGGGATTAGGGTAGATCCCTTAAAAATCAAAGCTATTCTTGCTTTACCCCCTCCCAACAATCTGACCCAACTACAAAGTTTGCAAGGGAAAGAAAAATTTCTTCACTGTTTCATATGTAATTACGCCGAGCTTACTAAAGGATTTATGTGATTGTTGCAGAAAGACACTCCTTTCATCTAGGATGACATTGATCAATGATCTTTCGGTGCTCATAAGCACGCATTGACCCATACACCTCTCTTGCATCCCCTGAATTATGCACGATACTATATCCTTTATTTGATAGCCTCTACTTCCACTATTGCTATGGTTTTAGTTCAAGAGGACCCTAATGGTGACGAACATGTGATCTACTATCTGAGAAAGAGTCTATCCAGTCCTAAGCTCTGATATTCACACGTTGAAAAGTTGGCTTTGGAAGCTATCATTGTCGTCCATAGATTTTTCCATTACATCATGTTACACACTACCACAGTCATTGTGGACTCCAACCCCATGTACCATATTATGACACGTCAAGTCCTTGGGGGAAAATATTCCAAATGGATCGTTATTCTTCAAGAGTTCGATCTAGAGTTTTCAAATCAAAAGCTAAAAAGTCCTTGGTTTTTTCGGAACTTATCTGCAATCTTCCCCATGTTGATGAAGACACTGAGCCTAATGATTCTCTTCCCGATGAATATTTTTTCCTCATTATCACGTCATACCTTGGTATGGAGATATTCTTATCCATTTTCAAACCCAACATTTTCATCCTGATATCTCCCTTGAAGAACGTCGTCTTATTCACCACATTTCTAAACACTACCTTATCATCGGTGACACTTTGTATTGTTGTGGTATTGAATCTATCCTATGGCGTTGTTTAACCTATGATGAGGTTGAACGTGTTTTGAATGAATGTCACGTTGGAGGTTGTGGCGGTCACCTTTCTGGGATGGCTACAACCCAAAAAATCTTACGTGCCGATTATTTTTGGCCCTCCATCTTTAAATATTGTATTGAGGCTGTCAAACGATGCCCACCTTGCCAAGTTTTTCACAAAAAGGCATGCACCCACTCTGCTCCGCTGCATCCCATTGTCTCCATCGACCCCTTTTCCAAATGGGGCATTGATTTTATGCAATGTAAGCCTACCTCAGCCAGGGGGCATGATTATATCATCGTTGTCATTGATTATTTCACTAAATGGGCTGAGGCTATGCCTACATTTCTTAACGATGGTCGTATTGCAACTCTCTTCATTTGTAATCACATCATCACTCGCTTTGGTGTTCCACCATCCATTGTCACTGATCACAGTTGACATTTTGAAAACTAGATGATGTGTGTGTTACATGTCAAGTTGGGTTTTCGCCATGAAAACTCATCCCCTTACTATCCTCAGGAAAACGAACAATTTGAAGCTATCAACAAATTCCTTAAAACCTTGATCCAACACATGGTGGGGGAAAACAAAGCTTCTTGGCACTTGCAACTTTTCTCCGCCCTCTGGGCTTACCGCACCTTAGTGAAAGCTACAACTAGATTCAGTGCATTCCAGTTGGTATATGGCATCGAAGCATTGTTACCAATCAAGTGTGAGATCCCTTCGTTGAAACTCACCGTAGAACTCCTACCTCACACCTCTGCTGAAGAGGAACGATTCTTATATTTGACTAAGTTGGAAAAAATACATCACGATGCTTCCCTCGTTAATGAGATGTATCAAAAATGAATTAAGAGTCAATATGAAAAATCCGTTCAACCTCGTACTTTCGTAGAAGGAGACCTAGTCCTCATTTATGACTAGGATCATGATAAGCTAGGGAAAGGAAAGTTAGAACCTTTGTGGCATGGACCCTATATCATAAAATGTGTATTACATAGAGGTGTCTACGAGCTAGTTGAATACGATGAAATATATCTTGATGAACCCCAGAATGGGCTTTACCTCAAGAAGTACTATGCATAGAACACCTGGCATGTGTGCTTTGTACACTATTGTACTATATTTTTGATTTGGTGTCTTTTCTCTTGCGTATACGAGTTTTGTTTTAGCTGCTTATACTTTGTCTTGTGATTGCATGCATAGATGACATCTCCCTTTCCCATCTTTATCTGGTTTGCATATGGCGCTAGTTAGCACACCCAAAACATTTCTTCTGCAGCTTGGGTCATTTACCACTTTGATGAGTTGGTGAGTTTAGGAGGCATTTGCCTAGGATCAACAACCAATAATGTGGCAGAATATCACACTGTCATTGGACTTTTAACCAAGGCCTCCTCTCTAGGTATATCTCATATAATCATTAACCTAGACTCTCAACTTGTGGTTTGGCATCTTAATCGAGTCTACGCCATTTGCAACCCTATCCTATTGCGTCTCCACCTAAGAGTTTGTCATCTCGAGAGAATCTTTGAATTTATACAATACATGCACATACCAAGAGAACTCAACAGAACATCGGATTTGCTAGAAAATTATATTTTAGATCGGTATCTTGCACATAGATAAAACTTTTTAAAGAAAATGAATCACATGTACATTAAGAACATCACAAGATAATTTGTAACATCATTGGAACCACAAAACTTGAATATATATATATATATATATATATATATATATAATGCGTGATAGAAAAAGTTTGTTTACATAAAAAAAGTACATAAAAAGGAAAAATATGGGTCCTCATGCCCATGATATCATCATGAAAAGACTACAAAATATATGGAGGATCCTAGTCCTCCTACACCACATTGTGCTCCGAGAAGCACACCACTGCATGGGCCACTCATTGGAGCAAGTGGTTCAAACTCTCAGGAACCCCTACTATATGCCTCTGCAGATGAAGAGGTATGTCTTGCCTCCTGAGAGGTGGGACATCCATAGTTATACCTCGGAGGTTCCTCTCAACCTCCCGGAGTACTGCCACTTCCACCTCATACTCCACAACTATCTGCATGTCACCACAACACCCTAGTGTCGACATATCTGCCAGACGTGATGCGCCTCTATCTGCATGATGAAATAAAACATCTCTTAAAATCCCTCTTTGTACGCATAAAAATAATATAAATTACAAAATAAAAAATACATGACAAGGTTTGGTTTCATACCTGACACATCCCAATCAATACCCTCTAGAAGCATTAAGTCCACACTCCCCCGAAAATCCACTCTGGCATATGGAAATTCCTCGATAATAATTAACTGCGTTCTCCACCAAGCGAAGAAGTCAGTCGCGAACTTGAACTCTGAGTCGGTCCCCAATGTCGGGGATAAACTTGTCCATATACATGTCTTAGTCGTCGGTCGTTCATCAACATAATCTGTGGCTACATCTGAGGTATTCTCTCCAAAAATAACGAAACCAAGAAAGAGCCATAGCCAAACTATTTTTTCCTCCCAATACTGCACTTCGTTATTTGATCCTTCATGTTCCGAAGGAATCCTGCACTCAAGTTAAATAATCTAGGCTCCACGCATTGTAGAGCATAAGATATTTGAGATTTTGAATCCAAATGTGTACTTGTACTACCTTCCATGTTTGTAATGGAAAATAAAATAGATCTTAGTGCCAAATCTATGATATCCTTGATCATGATTCATCCCCCAACTAATCGTGACACAGGAATAAATTGATCATCCACATACACCTCAGTAGGTTGAGGAGTTTCCCGATGCTTGGAAAAAAATTTAGGAGCCCCTCTTCGTGAGAGGCCGGTCAAAAATTACACGTCATCGAGCTCAATTTTGAGCAATTGTGGTCCAATACATAATGCATGTTCAACATCATCCCATATTCCAATCAAATACTCAAGTAATAAAACTTCTTTCTTCATCTTTTGTAATTTGAAATACTTGAGGAGGCCACAGTTCCTTAAAGTGGCCCTTGTCTGAGGGTTTTTCAATGTAGCTATATCGTCGAGCTCGTGCTCACATTCTTTCCATTCGATAATGATTCTAATCCATGTAAACTACAAAAACATACATTTAAAAGCCTTTAGTCAATCTCTCATAGCAAAACATTGGGTATTTTTAGCATAAAAAGAAACATTTTTTTCAGTTCTGCATTGGTTCTCCCCTAAGATTATCCACAGGGCATTAACGCTCCCTAGGAACATGCACCAGGGTGTTGAAAACATGATTGACGCTCCCCTCACCCGTTTAAGGGAGCGTCGATCTAGTTCGACACCTAGGACTTCCTAGGGATCCCAAAACAACCTAAAAACTACCTAAAATACAATTCTAAACCATGAAAAAAGACTAGAATGGTTAAGTGACCAACCTAGTCCAAACATATGTGAAAAAGGTAAACCAAAGCTCCATTTCCCACAACTTGAAAATCATCCTCCAAGGTTGAAAATACCAAAGCTAGAAGAAATTGGTGAAAATGAAATGGTAAATGGAATTTCTAACCCTATTTCACTATTATAGGGTTGATTGTTTTGCTAATATAAAGTTTCTTTTGGGTTTTTAAATATTTTTTTAGGATTAACTAATACCCTGGATGAAAAATTGTCTATATTTGAAGGCCTCAAAGAAGTCTATTTTTCGTTAAACCTTGTAACACCGATAAGCACGGTCTTTGTTTGTAACACCCTGTTTCCCCCAGTCTGTAAAAATAACTATACTGGCCAAGTATTGTGGCAAACTCAGAAATGTGAATGTGTGATGTGAATGGACCTTGTGAAAAAGGTCGATGAATGTAAATAATATTATGAATATATATAACAGGACTGCTAAGAGGGGATGTGCTGAAAAAGAGACCACGATGGTTGTAGAAAGGCGGTGGAAGGTACCTGGAAAGGTGGCGTTAACCTTCACCGAGAATCAATACCGTATTTGGACTCCACTGGCCCGGAGAACCAAAAGCAGCTCGCTGACCCCAAATTAAATGTCTTGCAGGCTGGTAGGCAGATGGCTCCTCAAGAGTTAATGAGGGATGGGGAGGTGAATCTCCCATCCGTAGAGCCGTTAGGCCTGACCGACGCGAGGGAAATCACACCACACGCAACCTCGCAAGAGGATAAGGTGTGGGGGAGAGCGATTGGGGGGCAGATGCGAGGGGAGAAAGATAACTCTTGCGATATGCAGAGGGGGTGATAGAAGAGATGAAGGAGAGTAAACTTCGCTCCTAGTCACTGGAAAACAGAGACGCAGTCTCACAACATCGTGGTCTCAGCTCGGGGGTGGCTAGTGGTAAATCCGCTGGGAGTCGCTGAGCCTACGGTTGGGTGGAAACGAGCACCCCTCTTAGCAGTTGCATAACCCCTGGTGTTATTTCTGATAAGTTTTTTTCCTCTGGCATCTTGAAATATATATTTATTCTGACATTTATGTTTATAAGCTGTGAAATGGTGAATGATTTCAGAGTAGGAATGTCTATATGGTGTTTTGATCAGTACTGGTAGATGCATGTTTATAATGGAAAGACTATGTATGGCTTATGTCTTCATAAATCAATATTCATATGCATACTGATCTAATTCAAACTGCATGTCTGATTCATTGGAGAAAGGTACCCTTATCTGCCTTAGATAGTACCCTAGGTAAAAACCTCTCCATAGAGATACCCTCCTTGAAAGGCCCATCAAGAACCGGGAAAGAGAATGTGAAGGTGCAAGGCCTTAGTAACCTTGCACGAGGCCGAACGATCCTCTTGAAAACCCGAGATGGTAGCATAAGGATGAAGTATCGAATCGATGGATGAGATCCCGTCGGGAGATCTGTGGTCACTCACGACCGTCAAATCGGAAGAAGAAGATGGAGTGTTAAGTGCCTTAACCCTGATAGGTATTGATCGACGGACGAGATTCCATCGGGAAACCTGTCGTCACGCATGACAGTTAGATTGATAGGAGTAAGTAGGGTGTTAAATTCCTTACCCCTTTGTTTTTATGTGTCTTCATGGGTAGCGAAGGAATTGGGACCGTAGATCCCCAAGGTCCATGGGAGTATCTGGACCGTTGATTTTTCCACATCCAGGAAGTCGTGGAAGAATGCACAGGTAGGAACCAATCTGAGCCGTCAGATCTCGATTGGAAAACCCGACAACCATTGGGTCTGTTAGGAGTTACCCGAGGGTTAAACCCCCAGTGAATAGGGGCGAAAGCCCCGAAATAGATCTAGACTGTCCGAACGACGGAGGACACGTGTCGTGAGATTTCCCATATTGGGAAATTGAGAATCGCGAACTCGGGAGTCCTGGTGACGAGAGATCGGGACTTTCCATGGTAGAAACCCCGAGACAGATCTGGACTGTCCGATGTAAGGAGGCTACGTGTCAAGAGATTTCCCATTTCGAAAAATTGGGGATCGAGAACTCGGGAGTTCTGGTGATGAGAGATTGGGATGTTCCATGGTGGAAACTCTGAAGTGGTTTTGGACTGTCCGATCTCGAGAGGCTACGTGTCGTGAGATTTCCCATTTCGAGAAATCGGGAATCGCGAACTTGGGAGTCCTGGTGACGAGAGATCGAGACTTTCCATGGTGGAAACCCCGAGACATATCTGGACTGTTTGATGTAAGGAGGCTACATGTCGAGAGATTACTACATCAGGAAACCGGGGATCGAGAATTTAGGAGTCCCATGGTCGAGAGTTCAGACTCTCGTGATGATAAATCTCAATGAATGGACAACATCCTTTCA
>JZKD02S1687407.1:244270-266970 GCA_000966675.3 Picea glauca
CTGAAATTGTTGTGACGATGTTGTAAATGTGCAATAAAATGTAAGTACATGAGAACTAACAATTTGATTAGCTGAGGAATGAATGCAGGAAGAAGGAGTCTTGGATATGGCAATGATGTAAGCCCATAAGGAAGGCCAATTTCCTACTGACCAAAAATGTTATGGGAAGGAAAGTCCCATAATTATGAATCTGGTTCTTGAGCGGGAAAAATATGAAAACAAATCATGAGACTTGATAAATCTGTGGGTGACAGGTTTGCAATAAAATTCTGAAAGTTAGAATTTATGATGATGTCTCACGAAATCTTGTGTACCTGTGATACAAGTGAGAAGTAAAGATTTGTCCTAAAAGGAACAGATGAAGGCTATCAGAGCTGAAGGTGATGAACATGGCTACTGCTAATCCATGGAAACCCTTTGATAAGCCATGATCACCTACAAATTATTGTGTTGAGGTAACACAAGCTGGAGGGATGCCTCGACAGAGAAAGTTCAAGGGACGCCTCAACTGTAAGACTCAATAGGATCTCTAATATTCCTGTGCGAGAAAACCTTGGCAGGGCAAGATGGATTTCCCGAGGGACTGTATAACAGTGAAAGGGATGCCTGAGCCTGGGCTTGGAGGGTGAGTGACCACAAGGAAGAGGAGACCTTAATATTTTTTTAAAACTATTGGGATCATGCACATAGTGGGTAGTTTCCCATGCGGGAAAACCTTGGAAGGGAAGATGAAACCATGATAGCTCTTGTGAGCTATTGAATTGGAATCATGCATCCAATGGGTACGTCAAGGAGGACGATGAGCATGGATAACAAAACTACCATGTGGATACAGATCCATAAACTGCACAGATAAGTATTGTGCTCAAATTATGAAAATTTTCCTTTTGAATTGTGAGCAACAATAAGATGTTTTTGCACAAAATTGTGATTAATGTTCTTTTTGTCCAAGATTTATGGAAGGTAGGTAACGAAGATTGATAACCCAAAGAGAGAACCTCTGAAATGTTGGGGTTGCAGAGAAGAGCATCTCCTGAGAGACTGTCCACACCGACAACAGAACAGTCGGAAATTTTGTAACATTCGGGAAGCTACCACAGTCAATGATGTGGTAGGGAATGTGCCGCAGAATTATGCAACCTTGGATAATAAACAAGATGACCACCAAGCTTTAGTGGTGGAAATAGAAGGTGGAAATGGAGGGAGAATTTCTACCAAAACCCCAATGCATATTGGACCGAAGGGGAACCCTGCTCTGGAACCAAACCATTGCATAGGTAAAGGTGTAGTGGAGACATTTTGGCCCAGATGAGGCTACATGGGAAATGGAGGATGCCATGAGACACGCATATCTGATTTTGTTTACTTTTGTACATACAATTCATGTTAAAAGATAAGAATGTCGAGGACGATGTTCCTTTAAGGGAGAGGGAATTGTAACACCCTATTTCCCCCATTCTGTAAAAATAACTATACTGGCCAAGTATTGTGGAAAACTCAGAAATGTGAATGGACCTTATGAAAAAGTTCGATGAATGTAAATAATACTATGAATATATATAACAAGACTGATGAGAGGGGATGTGCTGAAAAAGAGACCATGATGGCTGTAGAAAGGCAGTGGAAGGCACCTAGAAAGGTGGCGTTAACTTCCACGGAGAATCAATACCGTATTTGGACTCCACTGGCCCAGAGAACCAAAAGCGGTTCGTTGACCCCGAATTAAATGTCTCATAGGCTGGTAGGAAGATGGCTCCTTAGGAATTAATGAGGGATGGGGAGGTGAACCGCCCATTCGTAGAGTCGTCAGGCCTTACCAACGCGAGGGAAATCGCACCACACACAACCTCACAAGAGGATAAGGTGTGGGGGAGAAGCGATTGGGGGCAGACGTGAGGGGAGAAAGAAAACTTTGGCAATATGCAGAGGGGGTGATAGCAGAGAGGAAGGAGAGTAACCTTCACTCCTGGTCACTGGAAAACAAAGACGCAGTCTCACAGCATCGTGGTCTCAGCTTAGGGGTGGCTAGTGGTAAATCCGTTGGGAGTCACTGAGCCTACGGTTGGGTAGAAACAAGCACTCCTCTCAGCAGTTGCATAACCCCTGGTGTTATTTCTGATAAGTGTTTTTCCTCTGGCATCTTGAAATATATATTTATTTTGACATTTATGTTTATAAGCTGTGAAATGGTGAATGATTTCAGAGTAGGAATGTTTGTATGGTGTTTTGATCAGTACTGGTAGATGCATGTTTATAATGGAAAGACTACGTATGGCTTATGTCTTCATAAATCTCTATTCATATGCATACTGATCTAATTCAGACTGCATGTCTAATTCATGGGAGAAAGGTACCCTTATCTGCCTCAGATAGTACCCTGGGTAAAAACCTCCCCATAGAGATACCCTCCTTGAAAGGCCCATCAAGAACCGGGAAAGAGAATGTGAAGGTGCAAGGCCTTAGTAACCCTGCACGAGGAGGAACGATCCTCTTGAAAACCCGAGATGGTAGCATAATGATGAAGTATTGAATCAACGGATGTGATCCCGTCGGGAGATTTGTGGTCACTCACGACCATCAGATTGAAAGAAGAAGATGGAGTGTTAAGTGCCTTGACTTTGATAGGTATTGATTAACAGACGAGATTCCATCGAGAAACCTGTGGTCACGCACGACTGTTAGATTGATAGGAGTAAGTAGGGTGTTAAATGCCTTACCCCTTTTTTTTTCTGTGTCTTCGTGGGTAGCGAAGGAATTAGGACTGTAGATCCCCAAGGTCCATGGGAGTATCTAGACCGTTGATTTTTCCACGTCGAGGAAGTCATGGAAGAATGTATAGGTAGGAACCAATCTGAGCCATCAGATCTCCACTAGAAAACCCGAAAGTTGTTGGGTCTGTTAGGAGTTACCTGAGGGTTAAACCCCCAGTGAATAGGGGTGAAAGCCCCGAAATAGATCTATACCGTCTGAACGACGGAGGCCACGTGTCGTGAGATTTCCCATATCGAAAAATCAGGAATCATGAACTTGGGAGTCCTGGTGACGAGAGATTGGGACTTTCCATGGTGGAAACCCGAAGACAGATCTAGACCATACGATGTAAGGAGGCTATGTGTCGAGAGATTTCCCATTTCGGGAAATCGGGGATCGAGAACTCAGGAGTTCTAGTGACGAGAGATCGGGATGTTCCATGGTGGAAACCCGGAAGCAGTTTTGGACCGTCTGATCTCGGGAGGCTATGTGTCGTGAGATTTCCCATTTCAGGAAATTGGGAATCGCAAACTCAGGAGTCCTGGTGATGAGAGATCAGGACTTTCCATGGTGGAAACCCTGAGACATATCTGAATCGTCCAATGTAAGGAGGCTACATGTCGAGAGATTAACCACATCGGGAAACCAGGGATCGGGAATTCAGAAGTCCTGTGGTCGAGATTTTGGACTCTTGTGATGATAAATCCCAATGAACGGACAGGATCCTTTTGGAGGATCCAGGGTCTGGGATGACTGTGAGATGTGAGGAAGAGATGTCGGCTTTAACTTGGGGCGTGAATGTGCATTAAGGTAAGTAGCGAGAAGATCTGGACAACCAGAGTCCACCCGCCCAGATCTATGGCCGACGCTTCATTTCAAAGCCCCCTTGTCGTTCTGCCTTTAGCGGTGAGGGGGGGGTCCGAAATTGGACGTGGAACTCTTGAATGGTCAATATTAATTCACCTTGATCAACGGTGCTCAGGTGAATTCCGGACCCCCCTGCCATTCTGCCTTTAATTGGGGGGGGGTCCAGAATGGAGTGGTGTGTAAAGTGGGCCCCCCCTCCTATCCTATCGACTACTGTGTCGCATTTCCTCCTCTGCCACCTGTACTCCACTTAACCACTCGACGGGGCCTGTTCTCATTGGCTGTTCTCTATCCCTGTTGGTATTTGTCCCCATTGGCCATTCGCTAGCCCTACCGGGGTTCGACGGTTGCAGAGTCGAATGATTCGACATCACTGTAGCGTCGAGGCATGAAATACAAAGAGGCACCATGATTAATTGACCTATGATCATGACCCACGATCACATGGTAACAGAGAGAGAGAAAGAGCTAGCTTGTGCTAGGCCTCCGTAGGTAATTCGGGGGCTCTGATTCTGCAGAAACCAACGAAAATTTGATTATGATAGTGGATATGTGACATTGTTCTTTCTCATGCTTGAATAAATATGTGAATGTAATCAAGTAGACTTTTATCTCTTTTTCAGACTCGTAAAGTTTACATGAAAAAGGAAACCCCTGGAGTCTCCTTTAAGCTCCTTTCAGACTCTCTAAACATGAAAATATTGTCGAGTGATCTTGCATCCTTTAACACTCATTTAAAAGGTTTTGAAAGGGCCTCTCTCGATTAGTAGTTTATCTATTTTTTGGACTTCAGAGACTAAATTTACAAAAAAGGAAAACCCTAGAGTCGTCTTTAAGTTCTTTTCAGACTCTCTAAACATGAAAAACCACCGCGTTTTCCTTCTCTGGACTCGTTAAAAATCACACACTGAAGGGCTCATATGGGACTGAACCATTACTTCTTCTAGTTCGTTAAAAAAAGGAATATGAACTTACCAAAGGTGAGTTATATCGAGCATGTTTTATCCTCCTCGAGCACGTAAAAAACAAAAGAGGTACTCATCTATCTGGATGGGGGAAAAAATTGCAGGAAGCAAGCCAAGCCATTTTTTAGAATTGTCACAAGTCACTCTTGCAGTCACCCTTGAACACAAAACATTGTTTCTACCTACATTTTAATCCATTGAACCTCTGCACTGAACCAATCCCCTTAATTTTTTTACTCCTTTGGGTCACCCGACGAAAGTCACAATATCAACTGCATCATGTTTTGGTCCATGTTACATTTATACTGCTAAGTTATGTTGTGCCTCAGTGTTCAAGGGAAGTATCCTCCTCGAGATTCAACCATCACAAATTTCCAATTTCAATACCCATGTCAGTCCATACTCATTTGATTCACCATCTTACATCTCTATGTTAATTTTGTGTCGTTGATGAGGGATACATCAAGGCCCTCCTTCGATGAGTATTTTCCTGTCAACTTCAACACATCATCCGAGAAATTTGACTTAGAAACCAGTTAGTACCTTGGGACCTGCATGCCTCCTCACCTCCAATAGTAGGTTTACATCATTGACATATGATCAGATGATTCCATGAATGTTCGAATTTATCTCATTTATTCACATTCGTTGGATTGTACTAGGGTACCTTGAGAGTCATTGACATCATTGGTGATTTCCATCGCACTTGTTAACGGTTTACCTCATTGACCAGTAATCAAGTGGTTTCTACCATGTTCGACATCAAAACACTTATTCACATGGTTATATTCGTACTACATTGGGATTAGGATGAATACCCTGGGTTGAGCTTTCACTTTGTTATCTTCTTTCCCAGGCTGCGAAGGACATCTTCTAAGCATACTGATATATTATCACATAGATCCACTTTGTATTGGTCCGTGTATATGTTTTATCATATCATAGATCCACTGTGTATTTCTCATGGCTATGATGAGTTCATGTCATGGAGGTATAGATCCACATTGTGTCTTTGGTGGCTATACCCTTAGTCAATATGATTATGGATCCGCAGTGTATTTGGTGGCGGCCATACCTTAAGTCCTTTATCACTCAAGCATAGGTATACCTGCCTTGGTTTGAAACATATGATTACATTTGTTTGATGGTTGTTTGCAACTTCTACCAGGTTATTCGACTCCATACCCTTGCTTCGAAAATCTACAAAGCGCTTCAGTCATCAACTTCCATCTTCTGACCTCGCACTTTGGGGGGTAATCTGTTACACATCAAAATTCCTCACTTCGATAACGTCCCATTGTCATTGTCATAAGTGTCGCACTTTTGTCGCAAGTGTCGCAAACATCATATTTTCATCCTGCATGTGTCACATTGCGGACGACATCATAAGAACACTTGGTACACCCTCTAAGACTTGTTAAAAGAGGAAAACACATCATTTGGAAAGCGTATACATTATTTTTCCTTGGGAAATTATCATCTTAAACAAATTTTTGGAGATCAACGCTCCCCTTCCCACATGTAGGGAGTGCTAGTGCTCCTTTCCCACTCAGCAGGGAGTGCTATAGCGCTCTATTGCCAGCTTTAAGGGAGCGCCGATCTGTTGAGATAATCTTGGGGAGAAATCCCCCTTATCTCTAAGGACAGCTAGAAAATATCCAAGTTGGTTTGGCTCGAATCCAAGCTTTAGGATATATCTAAGGGAAATTCCACAATTGATGGAGTCATATTATCAACTTATTCCAAATATAACTAAGGTGGTTAAGCCTCCCAAATCCTATAAATGGAGGCATTCTCATAGTGAAAAGGGGGGAGAATATTAGTGAAAAGTATTGTCATTATGATCGTGGGTATTTTGAGCAAGGGGTTGGACAAGGAGGACTTGGTGAGGCTACTGCATCTGCATCTACAGATTGTAAGTACCTTTTTATGTTCTCATTAATATATATGCTTGACCTGTTTCTTTCAAGTTTGCATATGTTTGCATAGGCTTGTCTCTTCTTGAAAAATCTAGTATAAACTAATCTTGGTAGAATAGGAAGCATGCATTGTCTTTGTTTTCTATTGAATTGTAGAACTCATTAAAGGGCTTGAAGATCAAGTTCATCCTAGACCAAGCAAGGACAAGCTTCAAAAAAAGGTACATCATGCTTTCTTCCTCTTTTTCCTTTGACTAGTTTAGCTACATTTAAAGGAATGTCAGTGTTCAATGTTAGCACTTTTCTGTCTTGGTCATAGGGGTCTAGGATCCAAGAGGACATTCACCTATCCACAGGGGAATTTTCCTACAAAAAGGAGTGAAGGCCAGAATATCACACTAATAGGGGGAGCAAGCAAATCATCAATAGAGTTGTTGTTATCCCTAAAGTTTTCACTATACTTCTATAGGGAAATGCTAGGGCACCTCAGTTATTACAATGATTTGGTTTGGTTGATAGGTGGGTCAAGTAAGTTGGATGGGTCGAGGACTTGATAAATATCATCAATTAAATCTCAAATGATCATCAGTACTTCATATAGTCAAGGACATTCACAATGATAGCTAGATATTTAATGGATAATGAAATATGGAGGAACAAGGAACAAACATGAATACATAAGTGCCACAATCTCTTTAACTCATACATTCACAAAGAATATTTTCAAAATCAAAATGATATTTTGAATATGAAAAAAGTACTTGAATACACCTTACAAAAATCGGTAATTGACAGTAAAATATTTACTTTAATCGAAGTTGAATCTGTGTATAAATTAATGCATCGCAAAAATTTCCAATGTATCAAATAAGACAAAAAACGAAAGTTACAAAGATGCACAATATAACTAGCAAAGTGTATAAATATCCTAGCATGAATTATTGTAGGACATGAAGCTCCTTACAGTTACCAGACCTCACTCTTCCATTACTCGAACCCCTACTTCCTTCTAAAAGGAATATTCCCTTGGCTTCCTCTAAAACGATAATTTTAAATAAGCAATACAATACCAACTGTTAGCAGTTTCTCAGAAGCAAAACCTATAACTAAAATAAAACAAATTTCTCCTTTTTTGCATGAAATTTGGAATTGATTCTTCAACTTCCGACACTACATCCAGGTGTTATGTTCTCCAATTCAAAAAAATCTTTCGATGCTTGCTTTTGGAGATAAAATATTCTTATAGATGGAATGGTTTTTAATTGTTGATATTGGTTCCATCAAATTTGGGATTATTGATTGATTTTCACTAAGAATAACTACCTTGAAGATGTCGAATTAGATTTGGAAAATTGTTGTTCTCTACTATATTATATATGATCTTTAAACCTTGAACTGAATGCTCAAATCCTGGCTTGAAGTCTCCTTGGAGATATGGATTCAAGGCCTGAAAAAGGCTTTAAATATGGATATGATCTACAACTATTGTCACTTTAAATTTAATGCCAACTTGTTTTCTATACAACTCACAAAATTAACTTCCCATAATTGATGGTTCTTGAGAGATTCGATGATAGAAATATTTCTCAGCTATTGAGAATATCTAGGAATGTTCCATTATTTCTGTCAAATAAATATAGACAAATAATGTTTCCAAATTTCTAATGACATCAAACAACACTCTCATCCATTTGGCCACCAAATCCTGACTCAAGGACAACATACAAGTGACTGAACTACCCTAGGAGGCATTGTGATTGAATTGGCTTAACATTTAGTTCATCGTATTGAAATATAAAATCAGTGCTCTCCTCCATGAGGTGTTTTGAAAAAATTAACAAACCTATGACAATGCATAAAATCACCTTAATGATTCATTGCCTCCCTTGAATCTCTTGATTCTATAAACCCATATAAACTCGGAACCCCTTGAGTTTGACATTTGACATTCAAGAAGTGCTAGGGGACTTAACTCTCACAATATACTTTGTCGCTGCATTTTTGGAGTAAGCAGTTTTCAAATTATGCAACGATGGATCCAATCTTAACACTTGGACTTTGTGATGATATGCCCATCATTCCAATCATCATCACTGTTGACGATTAAAATCACAACGAAGTTTTTCCCGCAAAGTGTTGCTAAAGCCTATTATTATAAAGCTAAATAACACTAGTAGGTGGGACCCCCTTGTAGATTGGAGATCAGATATGGTTCTTATTTGATGTTATGTTACTATTCGACACTGCTTACCTGGTTGATGACATATTGTTTTTATTGGATGATGGATCAGGCGTGCTATGTTTTTTTTTTTCTGCTGCTCCAAGCTCAAGTTTTATGTTACAACAACCTATGTTATTCATGGTTACCGTTAGTCCCTAAAGTTGCACTCGACTAGTAAGGGCAAGCTAGGGCATCATTGATTTTATTGCAAAATTGTTTTTGAGAGTTTTCTGATTTTGTTTTTGTATGGTGGTTGAAAACTGGGTCAAGATTACAGCGTGACATGAAAATCAAGGTAAAAACATTGCATATCCCACTGGATGAATAATAGGTAGGTACATAGATGGAGTAAACCAATTCAAGAAAAAGGAAAGTGAAGTCTTCAATTTGTCAACTTCACAAGAGTTTTAGTCTCAATATATTATAAAGAAACAAGAGTATCATCTTGATATCATTACTTGAAAATTATCTCTACAACAAAATATTCACTGTATAAATTAACATTCAAGAATAAAAAAGCATTGCAATCTAAATAATAAATTCAAGAAAAATGAAAAAACAGAGTAGAAAAAAGAAGGTCTAACCATCCATATGCCTTTGCTATTAAGTGTCAATTGAACATAAATGCCTTTTACAATAAGCTCCACAAAAAGTTTCTCTGGATCTCCAATTTTTTGACCAGAACATGGTGTCTCTTCTGTCTATTTAAACTATCTATAAAACTTCCAGAACCTATTATCTAGTACAACCTTTAATGACTAGAATCGAAAAGTATCCAACTCCTAAAGTAATTTACTCAAAACAAGCTTCTACCCCCCAAAATAGATCACATCTCAATAGCTTGATATAATGAATATTTCCAGCATTACATTTGACTCTTCAAAATAGGGATTTCGTTTGACTCAGTAAAATAGATCGAAGTCTTAGCATTTCACTGATCAAAATGAATAATCTTTTGCCATATTTCTTGGAGAACATTTAAACAAAATTGTAACAAATCTCCATGTTACCTTTAGGATATAATCACAGCAGTGGCTTTGGCATTTTTCTGCTTGAGCTCTGTGGTTAGCACAACATTGTGCCAGTAGAGTCTGAAATTAATTTCTGTGAGTTCCTTAAGCAATGCCCTTTGCTCTTTCTTCTTCCTTTTAAGACCTTGAATCCTTTCTTGCTGGCGAGCATTCCACTGTTCTATCTACGCCTCCTCCTTCTTCAATTGTTTTATTGTTTTATGAAATTCCTTAATCTTTTCCTTATTAGTTCTTATCTTAACTCTGAATCCTAAGCATTCTTCAAAAGGTGCAGTTTCATTTAGGTTTAAGGCAACACTAGGTTCCTTGGCTTTAACCTGGTATTTTGAGTTTAATTCTGAGCTATCTTCTTCCTCGGAACTTGATGAATCTAAAGCTTCAGGTACATTTGGTAAGTAATCTGAGTCTACCAAGTAATCCTATTTTTTTTAGGGAATTCACTGATGCCTTCAACCATCTTTTCATCTTTTCTAATCTTGTGGAAGCTCTCGTTACAGGGCCTATAGGTGGTGTAAGTATTCCCTTTCCTTTGCTGACAGATTTCTTGGGTAATGGGGTCTTTTTTGCTCTTTTCCTGGTACTTGTTTCAACATCCTCAGAGTCATCTTCTATGATTATGGTGTTTTCTTCTTTGATTGACTGATTGAACATTGCTTTTGACTTCAGCCTATACTTATTAGTAACCCTAGTCAAATTCCCCCGAGGTTTCTGTGATACACACACACCTTTACCCTTTTTTCCTTTGATTGCAATGCTCCTTTTGCTGGTTGATGGCATTTGAGACTTGATTGTAGTTTGAGCAGCAAGGTCATTATCTAACTCTGTTTCTCCCTTAAAATCTTCCTTAGGAAGCATTTCAATTTCGGGCTCCCATATAGGTCTCTTACTTCTGCTCTTCTTAGTTACCTTGATATCAGAAGACTCATCTTTCACAGGGTTTTCATTAGAAATATCCAGGCTCTGTGTAATGGTCTTCTTCCCTCGACCCTTTTTCTACTTATTGGATTGAGTGATAGGTTTTAACGATTGCACCAGCCACTTCCAGGGCTTCTGTAATTCATTCAGGGTAGACATGACTAGGGTTTTGATCAGGACTTGATGGAACAAACTTCCTTTAGCGTTAGTGGAAATTGACTGTACTTTCTTGGACATTTTTGTCAAACTTTTAAGCAGAAAATAAGGAAGATTTAAAGTGTAATCATCGTTTAGATGAATCAGTATTATGATATGGTAGATGTATACCAATGAAAACATTCCTTCGTAGGTGATGTACCTGTGAATCACCACCAGAGTCGTGTGCCATTTGGGTCGAACCCAGCTACGAGGTATTCCCCTTCTCCAATCTAGAGTCTGCTTATCTGGAAGGAGAAATTGATTTACAAATTTAGTAACCATGTGCTCCTTCTTCCACCATCTTTCCTCTCCAACCACAAGCCTGGAAGCTTTATATATAGTCTTCTCTATGAATAGCATCAACATATTACCGATTTCGACCTCGTGACCATCAAGGTTATGAGCGAATTCCATGGAAACCTGCTCATCATAGCCCTGAAACATGGTGAGAAACTCAAACCACCCAGCATCCATGAATCTTTGGTCCATCTGAGGATAGGCTTCAAGAAGTTCGGCTCCTTCTAGTTCTATTCTGGCAACCTGTCCGCTCCTCTTTGGCACCATTAAACCCAATTCTGCAACTGTCGTCCTCGGGTTCCAAATTCACCACCTAGAATTGTTAGTGTATCCTGTTGCTTTGAATGGATACCTGCATTCCTCCCTGCAAGCCTGAATTAAGCCAACTTGAATAGGTAACATATAATGATCATCAAGCAACAAGTGATTTTGAAATGAACCCTGCATGCGTACATAGCAATTATATTCCAAAACTGTTAGATTTGGAAATGATTTCCAAGATTTCGTGGGAGCATACGAACTCTTAATTCATGAATCATGTCATCATAACTAAATCGGGATGGCAGGCGCAAGTTATGGCATAATTATTTGGTGCTACAGAAATAGGCTTATTCCCGTAGCGCGTTTGACAACTTGAAAATTTGAAATTCACGGCATAAAAGGAGACACCTCAATTTAAAAAAATGTCTTTTCAAAATCAAACTTAAATAAATCATCAAATACCATAATGCAAACCATGAAATACAAAAATCTAAAAATGGAAAACAATTGAAAACAAAAGAAGAAGACTGGGTAAGGAGGGTTTAGGACAAGGGTTTCTCACTAAACCAAGACAAAATTAGAGACTAACAATTACCATTGTTGTCTATTCATGGATCTATTTCTCATGAGAATTGCAATAGATACATGTTAGTGACAACAAATAAAGGGAAATTAAAAGGAGATAAAGAAATGTAAACAAAAATACAAAATGAAGAAACTATTCTATACTAACATGCCACACTATATGCATTAAAAGGATTGTGGTAAATCCTAGCTAACATATGATAGCCATGCGATTTATTGAGTTACATGGAAACATAGTTGACATGTGTTACTGTATAGTTGGAAATAGTAATATGCGATGTGGGTGGCGCTCTTAGCAATTAAGGGATGTTGGTTTCAATGCATGGTTCAATTGGATGAATTAATGGATCAGTGGCTGGCATGTACTAGGGAATTGAATGAGTTTGAGTATGGAGGTGACGTTCATTTACTGCACATCACTCCTACTCCTTCCACTGGCCGTAACCCTAGTTAGGATATTGTTCAACTGACTTTTGTTGTGGTTAGGATCCGACTTTCAAGTAGAGGGAGAACCGCTCGGCCAATTCACGTTTTAAGGTGTTTTTGGTTAAATGTATGTTTTTGTTTTTTCCATCCATGAGTCTTCTCTAGTTATGAAATAGATATTGGATCAGATGTATTGGTTTGTGCTTTCATTAAGGATGGAAACTGTGTGAAATTGTGATTTTTGGAATGAATTGTTGATGGATTTCTTTGCAATAATGTTTGAAGTCTTAGTGTTATTGGTCGTCCTGAGTGTTAGTAGACATAAAGGCTCTCTGTCATCCTTGTTGGTTTTAGTTGGAGGGTTTCATTTGGCCTTGAATGACCGACTGTCTTCATGAATTCATATCACCTTACCTAGTCTTTGAATTTTATGGGGTTTAATGGGTTGGAAGCTATTGGCATGGGGGAAAACCCGAGGCTCAACGCTACAACAACGCACCAACAAAACCCTAACTACCGACCCTTTCAAAAACAACTTCGAAGTAGATGAAGTCTCACCCGAGGTAGAGGCAGGGGTGGTTGCAAGACTCAGGTGTCTACAACCTTAGATGGGACACAAATCTATTATTATATTGCTTACAAAGCACTCAACATCAATCATTCATCAATATTCAACCCTTATTGTACTTCGTAGATAGCACATAGCGTCATGGCATTCCCTTAGATCTAAGGTATTTTAGCACTTAACAATAGTAAAACATATCAGATCCAGTAGATCAGCACTAAGCATCCTCATACATGTTAGATCTAACATTCACACACATCTAAGAAGCACAAAGCATAAGTGGATCTATCTAAATACATCGAAGCACTTAGCAAAAGAAGAGATGAGCACATTGAGTCAAAGCACAAAGCATAACAAACAGATTTACATGGTTCACCCCCACCATGGGGCTATGTCCACCAACTCTTCTTCTTTATTAGCGTCTTCAATTAGTTACAACAAAGAGCCACCAAAACCCTTCTTCGCATAGGACAGAAGATCCGCGCAACTTGCTAGATCCTTGCTCCTTGCACTACAACACAAAACCTTCTATATCTTCTTACAATGACTTGAACTTAGCTCTGCAAACCTCTTACCGTCATGCAAAAAGAAATTACAATACCTACTAGCACTTACCTTACATCACATACACATATATCTCCAATAGATGGCTAGATATCTATTTATACTTTACAAAAGTGGGCCTAAGCGTGGGTAAACACACGGGCCGACATCCCTTTCCCATTACATAATTCCAAAAACCCAAAAAGGACCCAAAAGTGGGCCTAAATACCTTGATCTCCCCTGCATCTTGCGCTCCTTCTTCAACTAGCTGTTGAAGTCCCAAAATAGGTCAACATGACCAAGATTATCCCAACACTTGGTCAAGGGCCAACATAAGCGCCTTGTGTCACTGTGCATTGTTCACTTAGGTATTAGGTTTTTCATGCTACAAATGGTCGTGCAGTGGGTTATATTGTTTTTTCTCAGCTCTGTTTCACCTCAACATTGTTAGTTGGTTGGATGGGAGAGACATGAGGGTTATACCTTGCGTGTACTAAGTATCATTACAAGGCCAAAATGGAGCCTTGCTCCTCTGCTCATAGCTTCTCTATCACGCGATTCACCTTGTCCTCAAAGTCAAATGTGGTATTCCCTGTGTGTGAACTGTTGGTCTCAAAGGTTTTCACCATTAAGAGGAGTCAACTCAAGTCTCCCTGTGTTGCTCCACAAAGAAAACCCTTGACTCCTCAGGCCCGAGGGTTGATTAAGAAGACCGTTATGTCTTGTCGGGTATACTATTGGTTGAAGTTGTTTGTCGGATACTATTGGTTGTTATGGATTGGTGGTGTATTGTCTATAGAGTTGGTTACTGGCTCACCCCGTTGATTATGTGACAATGGTGTTGTCTTTGATATCTAGTTACTGCATTTTTATTTTAATTGAATGGATAAGCTCAACATGGTTAATTGGATAAATCAAATATGCAGTCCTTGTACTTGAGTTTAATCAATTGATAAACCAACACTGGTTTTAATTGAGTAAGTCATAACGTCGCTTCATGTCAATGCGTGGGTATGTGTGGCGTTCCTACAACATGTTAGGTTGGGTTGTTGATTATTATGACTGAGTGTTAAATTTCCATGCGAGTATTGCAATTTTGGTGTTTATGGTATGGTTATCCAATGTGTATGCTATGGATATTTTTTTAGTTGCGCCCTCAGAGATAGTCACAGAGTTTTAAAACATGGCTTGGTTGCAATTTGATTATTTGTTTTATGAAGTCGCGTATGTTGTTGTTGCCTTGTTGTGTTGGATGGATATCCCAACATTTTGAATGTTTAGAGTCAAGGAATTTGGACCTGTACAGTCACAAAAATACAATTGTGTTTTGTCGAATGGTTGTGTATTTCACAACATAGTGTGAGTTGAAGTGATTATTGTTATCTGTGTGTTAAATGGCAAGTCAGGATCTTTGCAAGTTAAATATGGATCATTGGTTGACTGTCCACTATGTATGTTTAATGAATATCATGCATTTCTAAGAATGGTTGCTGTGATAGTGTAACCTCATTGCAATTTAATTATTAAATGAATTAAAAGACATAATTGAGCACGGTTTTTATGTCTGTATTTATTGGCACTGGTTGATGATTTGGCACTGAACAGAGCAGAAGTAATTGACTGTGTATTCATTTGGAAATTGCTTAAAATGTTAAATGGATAAATGAGGAAGGTAGAGGTCTTCTACAATTTGTTGTGGAATGCATACTGTCTTGTTTGATGAAACTGTGTTAAATATTTGATTATGAACAGTGATCAAGTTGATGGACAAAATTGTTTGAACTTTACACAGTGGTTTTTTTTTTGGGGTCGCAGTGGTCATTTGGTTGGTGTTATTTCTTTTTACAGAATGGTTTTATGGATTACTTAATTAATTTTATGAATAGTACCCGCTATCTTTCCCCACCATTATTTCTCTTTTCACTAATTACAACCCCATCGCCTTCCCATATTCATTTTTCTCTCCCTATTCTAAAATTGAATTACAATTAAGAAGAATTTTGTAATGAAGCATTTTGAAGTCGCAGTTTCTTGGTTGGATCACAATGATATTTTCTTTGGTTTGCGTTACAGTTGATTGTTGTTGTCTTTGAGAACTAACCATGTTTCGTCTCCCCTTCATTTTATCATTTTTATCTCAATACAAACCCATCGCATATCCCAAAACCTTTTGTTCACCCCCTTCTCATCGATAGCGGTTAAACAATTCGTATGGATTGGATTGCATGAGTTTGATATGATGTTGAGCCAAAATCTATTTCAGATTTTTAAAGAGTTGTCATGTATGGTTGTTAAAGGAACTATTTTCTAATCAATTATGCATGTAGGAATGAGATATTCAAATAAGACGCTGAAAACAGAGGCCTACTATGCCTCTGTCAAAGAGAAAGATGCTACTGCCCCTTCCGCATATTTATATAATTATGACAAATTTGTGTCCTCCCACATGCATTGGAAGGACGATTTCTCTCATATGATCATCAATATGGGGCTTAAGGATTCCACACAACTTAAGGCAGGCTCAAAAGGACCAAAAGATAATAGCATCAACCAAGGAAATATTTCCTCAGAAACTAGAAAATATGGATTTTAAGTTTTTATTGTTGATGACAGTTGACTTCAGATTTACGTATGGCACACTTTTAGATATGTTGGTAATATATTTTGAAAATAATTGCTAATATTATTAATAAAAATTGTCAATGTTAATATGATGATGGGAGTCACAAGGAGGGGTGTTTTGTTTAATTAACTAGTATGTTATGATTGTTAAGAGCTAAAGGTAGTCACAAGGGGTCCCACCTACTAGTTATTATTTATAACCCTTATTATGAGTATTACTTTTCTCCTTTAACTAAAATTTGGTTGAGACTTTCAATTAACTTAACTAATGAGTTGGTTCAACTACTTCAACCACTTCTAATTTTATTAAAGGAAAAATAAAAGGGAGGAACAGAGGAGGATGGAAGGAGAAGCATACTAAGGTTTGCTCTTTGAGTTTATGTTGAGATAGTTTAGTTTTCATTCATTCCTTAATTTATCACAAGCCTAATTCTCTTTTATGATAGCAGGGTCTTATTGTAGACAACAACATTCAGGGTTGAATTACATCATTCAAACACTTGCTTTTTAGAGGTGTTGATCTATCTTTGATAGTCTATGTAGACTTTTCTGTTTGTGAATTAGTTTTCATGACTGACAAAGGCTATTGTGCATATTCAAGTGGACATCAATCTATGGCAAGATGATCTAGTTTTTAGAGTTCAGTTTTGATTTTCTGTCAGAGGTTCTTTTGTATGTTCCATCGGGGATGTCTAAATTTGACTTTGGTCCGAAATTTATGTATGAGATTTTGTGAAGAAAATGACTCTTTGGTGAATTGGAATGAAATAAAGGATTACTTTATGTCTCATCTGTCTTGATTATCATATTGATGCCTTAATTATGTCTTTTACATTTGTTTTCAACAATTATCATATTCAAAAAATTATATTAAAATGAATTTTCCATCAAGATTTTATTCGTGAAAAAGACTAGCCTAAGCACTTGTAATTGATACTTGTGAGTTAGGATTTTCTTTTTGATGGCTATAAACCTAGGGTGACATTCCCGTCTATTTTTCTCTAGCCAAGCAGAATATGAAAATGATTGAGTAAGATCATTTCGTATATTTTCCTCGACATTTATTTGGTGACCATACTAGGGAGATCTTTGATATCTCTCTGGTTAATTTTTATACTCAATTTTGATCGATACATCTATTTTTCTGATATTGATTCTTTGACTATTTTATTTCTTAATGATTGTACCTATTGCAAGGAAGCCCAATATTGAGCCCGGTCTTCAAGACCAGACCAACATTTTTTTGAATCTGTTTAATACCATTTTAGACACTGCCAATACCTGTGTTGAGCTTAACCATTCATGGGAAACAATGGAGTGAGATATTAGTGCCCAAGAACGATTGGAAGCTAGATGTAGACAACCTAGAAATCAATAGTAACCTTCTTGTTTCTTCAGTTTTGGCCTTTATTTCATGTCCTTAGACTCTTGTGCTTCTAGAAGAAGAAGAGGCTTGTCACATTAAATCAATCCTATTGTTGAAATAGGAAGGAGGAATGTTGTGTTATCTGCCCAACAAAGTGCTCTAAGGAGAACTTTGTCTGATTCATCTAGTTTGTCTTTCTTTCCCTCATCTATCATCCACAAGATGACATCTAGTGGTGGCTCTAGTGGCATTGAAAGTGATGCATCTTATCAGTCTTCATCGTCATCAATGATTTGTAGTTTATATAGCCACCATATCCATGTCCAATCTACCACAAATCCCACCAAAGTCATTAAAAATTATGGGCTTTTTCAGTTCGAAGAAGATGCCACAACCACATCATGGCATGTGTCCTCTCCTCTTAACCTAACACCTGCTACCCATCCACTTCCTAAATTTAAAGATCATCTTCCTAGGTTTTTAGGAAATAACACTATCACTACAAACGAACACCTGGTGGCATTTTCTAATGCTTGTCATAACATAGGAGCCAATGACAACGATACTTGCATGCACTTATTCATAAATTCCTTGGAAGGAAAGGCTGTAGCCGATTTCTTTGACCTTCCTCCTAAGATTATGTCTACTTGGGAGGAGTTAATCGATTGGTTCAGATCCACTTATGGGCAATCTAAAAGCCCAGCTGAGAGGTTAAGGGAATACAATAACGTTACCTATAAGGATGGTGAGACCATCAAGTCCTTCAACTTGCATTTTACCAAGTTATACAACCAAATTCTCGAACTCATCCACCCTCAGAACCAAGATGGTTTCATGCATTACTACAATGCATTGCCTTTTCCCTATCGTCATAGGCTTGAGGAAAAATCCATTGATAATATCGGTCCCGCTCTGCATAGTTGTTCAGAGTATGAAGAACATATTGAAAGAATTGGTCTTCCTTAGGGAGAATCGGTTAGATAGACAGACATGTACACCCTTTTACAACTAGTACAAGAAATGAAAAATCATATGATAGCGTATGAGTGGAAAGGCGTTGTCTCCACTCTTACCCCTGGAGCTTCATCCTCTTCTGTGTCCCCTTTTAGAAATCCGATTGAAAATAATTATCAACCTAAATCTATCTTACCTCGAAGTTGGTGTAACTTCTACGAGGAACACCACGAAGAAACCACATGTGAGGTAAAGAAGAGTGTCAGAGATAAGATCTTTGGTAAAATACCAAAAGCTACTATCACTGTCCTAGATTTTGCAGAGCCAGAAGATGTCATGGTCATCAACACTAGGAACAAAGCCTATGCTCCCAAGGGAAAATTTGATCCTCCCCGTAGTTCTTCTAGCCCGAGCTCATCCTCATCCACTGCTACCCTCTAGGTTCCTAAAGTTCCTGAGAGTCAAGGAATCACTCCCCATATCCCATCTTCCAAATACAATATCTTGAATCAGTTAGCCAACATCAAAGCAGATGCAACCCTTCTAGACATTGTTGTCATCCCTGAAAAATAGATGCATCTGAAACAATTCATGGAAGGAAAAGATTCCGTTGTATCCAACCTTTCCAAAGAGGTAAACGAAGAGGATTCTTCTATAAATAAAATAGGTGTACATAAATTTAGATACCCTGTAAAAAATCCCCCTTTTTATATTTCTGTAAAGATTATGGATAAGATTGCCCATTTTTGCCTCATTGATGGTAGTTTGGGCTGAAGTGTGACATCGAAGATTATTATGGAAGAGCTAGGCTTGTCTTGTACAAATTAAAATGCCAAAAGCATGTTCTCCTATAATAGTCTACAACAAACGACCATAGGTGAAGTTAAAGATGTGACCTTAGTTTTGTGTGCTCATCCTGAAATAAGGACAACCCTCAACATTCAGGTAATTGATATGCCATTAAGCAATTACTCAATCATCTTAGGAAGATATTGGAAAGCCTTAACGGGTGGATACCCCTCACTCGATGGAACACATTTATCCGTTCCTCAGAACAAAAAAAACATTATAGTCCTTAGAGAAGGAAGGATATCACCTTACATAAAGAGTGTCCCATAGCCTAACGTAAACTATATCGAAGAGGACCTAGGAGTGTATTCCATCTTTGCTGAGGAGGATAACATTCCCATGGAAAAAATCGATTTAGATGATGGCATGTGGCTCATTCACTTTGATGGTTCATTCTCTAACGAAGGTAACAGAGCTCACATTATCTTGATTTCTCCTGTAGGAAAAATCCATAACTTTTCTTACCGGTTGGAGTTCTCTTGCACTAACAATGTTACTGAATTCGAAGCTTTGTTATTCAGCATTGAGAACACCTATAATATTGGTTGCGATCACCTTTTAGTTTTTGGGGATTCTGATCTTGTTGTGAATCTTGTACATAAAATTTACTCACCTAGCAACAACTTGATGAAACGATACACCCAAACTGTTTGGGAGCTTATCTTGAACCTTTTATCTTTCAACATCACTCATGTTAAGAGGGAGTTAAACTCGATGGCTGATCAGTTAGTTGTTTTTGCAGCCTCTCCAAATCGACAAATTCTGCCAAACAGACTTGATTGTACCTTCCAATCTATGTATCATCCACATATCCCCAACAATATAGAATCTTGGTAGGTTTTTCTTAACGATGAGAGCATTTGTGCTTTTATCCAAAATGAACCTTTTAAGACTAAGGATATTATATCCATAGAATATAACAATATTCCTAAAGGCTTGACTCCTCTAGAGAGTTCATTTTCTTCGAGTGATGTAGGCAACAAGGAGGAACAAAAAGAAGAGGAGTCGAAAAGGAAGGTGGGTGAAACCATCTCCTTGTGATTAGGGGAGTCACTTGTAACAAGAATGATATCCAAAGTGTGCCTTGAAATATAAGCAATAAAGAATAGGCTGATACGTGGACATGTGGGATGTTGGATGTGTTTTACTCTACATGTATAGTTTGTTCATCTCGACATGTTTGGCTCTTCATATCGACATGTTTGGTTCCTTATTTTTCAAATGTCATTATAAGTGTATTTTATGGGTTTTCTTGGGTGATTATAGCTCATGGTTTTATATCCATTGTAATTTGATCTGGTTAAGAGATTATGATTGTAATCTAATCATGTTGAGCATATTAAGGTTAATTGATGTTGTGGAATACCTAAATACTTTATTGTGAATGGTTAAGTAAATACAATGAGATACTAAGGTCCATGGTTTGTTAATGTTTCATTGTTTCTTTTATTTTAAGATTTTCTTAGTATTACTTATCAAATAGTTGACTAAGGTTGATGGATAGTTGGTATGGATTGTTGGTTTTCATTGATGTCAACTATTGGAGAATGATATTGTATATTGATGTCAACCCTTGGAAAAATTCCGGTAGCACAAAGGTTTGGGTAATGGACCCAAGGTTGTTTCATGTATAATGGTATGAGTTTTAATATATTTGAAGGTAAGACTATTCTATATGGATAGTACATGTCATTTCATTTTTGGTGGTATGTGGAATGTCACATAACTCCTCATGGTTAGAGAGTTATGGCAATGAGAAGTTGGAGAACCCAGGTTTGGGTAATGGATCCAAGTTTGTTTGATGGATAATGGTATGAGTTTTGATATATTTGAAGGCAAGACTATTCTATATGTATAGTACATGACATGTCATTTATGGTGGTATGTGGAACGCCACATAACTCCTCACGGTTTGAGAGTTATGGCCTTATGAAGTTGGAGGAAACTCATATGTTGGCTTGAAGCCCCAAAAGGTCAAAGAAGTCAAAAAATTGCAAAGAAGAAATTATTATTTAAATGATAAAGTAAAGTGACAAAGTCAAGAAGGATTATTTATATAATAAAGTGAAGTGACAAAAACAAAGAAGATTATTTAAATGATGAAGTGAGGTGACAAAGTCGAAGATTATTTAAATGATAAATTAATGGAGAAATTTCTAATTATGGAAAGTGGTTAGCCCTAAAAATGAGGAAAATAGGTTAAGTGACCTAGAAGATGCTTCTAAGGAAGATTTTTGGAGAGTATAAATAAGAGACAAGGCTCTATCATTTTATATCACACTTGAGCATATTAAATACCTATAGGTGACTGAGGTAACCAAAGGATATCTAAGCCGAATTTCAGAGGGAAGGTGAAGAAAACAAGGCCAGAATTCAAGGGAGGATAAATTCTTTTGATGATGCTTTCTAAGGTATGTTATTTACAGGTCATCTCACTATTTTTGCTATAAATTTTTTTTTAGAATTATTTAGACCGTGAAATTGATAGGTCATTGAGGAAACATATCCAAGTATCTGTGGTAAAAATTTAAGTTTGTGGGTCGTTGTATTTTTTGAGTTACACTCTGTGGAAAATAGGGTTTGTGGCTAGTCCCGAAACTAGTCTAAAACAAGTGTTTCGGGAAAAACGTCATAACTTCTTCATAACAGATCCAAATTAAGTAAGAAATTTTTTTATGGTTGGAGTATAGTCTATAGTATTCTATGTAACATTTTCAGATCCATTCAACAAATATTCTGTGCGGGGAACACTCTACAAGGTCGTTGTCTAGAATAAGTCAGAATTCAACAAGGTATGCCATTTTTGTTATAACTCTTTTTCTGAGAGGTTCCAAGTAGTGACACCTGGAGGAATCACATAAAACAAACTGAAGAACATTGTGTACTATTTTTAGATATTTATTCATTACAGGTACATAGTTATGATTATTTCAAGTTAGGGTTGTTGACTAATCCCAAACTAGTCATGTGAGACTAAAGAAAAGTTTGATGAAAATGCTAGTCTCTT
The DNA here is from genome assembly GCA_000966675.3 of Picea glauca. Classification (NCBI taxonomy): domain Eukaryota; kingdom Viridiplantae; phylum Streptophyta; class Pinopsida; order Pinales; family Pinaceae; genus Picea; species Picea glauca. The sequence goes on from JZKD02S1687407.1 coordinate 266,613, forward strand.
GTTGTGAAATTTAAGGAAGGTTTGCAGGTATGTGATCATATACACCAGGTCTATTATAGAGTTTCAAATCATATTTGGATGATGAAATTGATGAGGGTTTTTGGTTAAGGTACATTTTGGGTACATGGTTGGGACAAGTAGGTGATGAGTTGGCACATACATGAGGTGTATAGTTGATGATGTTGGTACATATTAATGAGTCGTAGTTGATGAGTAGTTGATGCATGATTGGTACATACTTGGTACATGGTTGGAGGCACTTGTTAGTAGTATTGTTGACACATGGTTTATAGATGATGTAGCATACTTGTATTGGTATATTATTAGAAACACATATTGATCTTGGTGATGATTATGA
>JZKD02S1687407.1:294745-310463 GCA_000966675.3 Picea glauca
AAAAGGAGGTTGCCCCCTTGAAGAGGCTTATTATCTGAAATTATCTCTTTTTCAAGGCGTTGAGTACTTTTTCTGAGGATTTTCTATGCTATATTGATATTTGGTTCTTAACAACCTTTCCTGAGCTTAAAAAGCTCTGTCCTTCAAGGGACTCAGAATGACTAGGAGGGTAGACATGCATACATGAAACTATACCTAGGGTTGATGAACTCACAGTTCATGGCTCTAGCTTACACCACCATAGGATGCAATATTTATGAGTACAAGTCATGTCCGAACCATATAATTTCTTACTTGCCTAAATACACAATCAAGCAGAAATAGAAGGGATACCATCTATCCATTAAGCAATCATGCACATTTCTGAAACATTAATAGAATATCCAACTTTAACTCAACTCACAGTACCACTTAAATACACAAGATATGTGATTACTTATCTATTATAGGTGGTAGCCAATTAACTAACTGTGGGTGTTTGTCCTTCCACCCAACGATAGGCTCAGAGGCATTCATTCTTAACACTTTGGCCACCCTTGTGCCAAGTCATGATGTCACCAGGGAACTCTTGCGGTTCTCAAGGATTCTTCCTCTGATTTAGATTCTGCTCGGGTTCTATTCTCTATGAACTTTTAGATATTTCTCTCTCTGTTATGGCCCTAGAGAGGTTTATCATATGCTCACTCAGCATCAAGATCACAACCTTCTGTTCATTATCCCCCTTGGAGAGATCTGCGCATCTCCCTTACGATATTTTCCTCTATTGTCTTCTCTCTCCTTTATGGTTATCTGTGTGTATGTATCTTACATTCCTTCTGTCAGAAGGAAGCTTGGGTCTGCAGGTCTCTGCGGTATTTTGGGTTGACATTCTATAGCTAGACCATGCTTCCATTCATGGAGGTTGTTGATAATTCAACCACTTGTCGTTTCTTCATTTATTGATTTCTCTCCTTGGGATCCGAAGGAGATTTATTATCCCCATCAAGGGAAATTTTGGGTTATTTGATATAATGAACCATCTCTTATAATTTTCTCAGTCTTTCCTCTAGTGGTATCATGTCCAATACTTTCAAGGCTTCACCCCCATAGTCAGTTATTGGCAACTCAAACAATAATACATTTACACTGTCCACATGCCTTAGCATGGTAATCATATTTTATGATTAATTACAAACTGAGGGAAACAAGGATATTACAATTCCCTCCCCTTTAAAGGAACATCGTCCTCGGTGTTCTTTCTCAAAAACACTTGCAGTGCCTTTCTCATTCAGTTGTTTCGGAAATATTGATCCTTGTTTCTCGGCCAGGTTATTTTTCAGACCCTTAATATTGGTCACTTGATTTCAATAATTATTGGACAAAAAGAATGTTAATCATAGTCTTATGTGAAAACATTGCATAAAAATTTCTAGGAAAATTTTCATAATCTTAGCACAATAATTATCTGCTCAGTTTGTGGATTTGTATCCACATGGTTGTTTTTTTATCCAGGCTCATCATTTTTCCTTGACATACCCATTGGGTGCATGATCCCAATCAATATTTTACAATAACTATCAAGGTTTCATCTTCCTTCCAGTCACTCACCCTCCAGGCCCGGGCTCAGGCATCCCCTTCTCTGTTATGTAGTCCCTTGGGTGATCCATCTTACCTTGCCAAGGTTTTCTCGCACAAGATGAACTACCCACCATGTGCAGGATCCCAATAGCTTACAAGACATATTATGGTTTCCTCTTCCTTTCAGTCACTCACCCTCCAGGCCTAGGCTTAGGCATCCCCTTCTCTGCTATACAGTTCCTCGGGTGATCCATCTTTCCCTGCCAAGGTTTTCTTGCACAAAAATAATTCCAGAGACTCTATTGAGTCTTATAGTCGAGGCGTCCCTCAAAATTTCTCTGCTGAAGCATCCCTCTGGCTTGTTTTACCTCAACACAACATATTTAAGGAGATCATGGCTTATCACGAGGTTCTCATGGCTCACTAGTAGCCATTTTTCATGATTTTCAGCTTGATAGCCTTCCAGATCAATGTAAGTTAAGGAAAAAGGGCACTCTCCTTCTCCTAGAACATAAATAGATAGGGATTAAAGTTACTCTCCTTCTCCTGACTCAGTCATAGATAGGGACGAAGGTTACTCTCCTTCTCCCGACTCAGTCTCTATTTCCTGCGATCAGAACATATCATTTTTCTCAGTTCTTCCTTGAACCCGAGATCTCAGTCTCTCATCTCTGTACTCTTCGCAGATATTTTCCTTTCACCTATATCATAGGCATACATAAATTCATGAAGCATCATCATAAATTTTAAATTATGAATTTCCTTGTAAATCTGTTACCTAGATATTTCCAATTCTACATTTTATTTTCATATTTGTTCCACACAGGAACCATATTCATAATTATGGGACTTTCCTTCCCATAATGGTTTGGATCAACAAACAACTGGTATTCCTTATGGGCTTACAATGCTTCCATATTCAATAATCCTTTTCTTCCTGCAGTTCAACTTCAATCATCCAAACAAATTGTTAGTTTCTCCATGCACATACATTTTTAGTGCACCTTTATAATGTCATCACAAAAAATTTCAGAGTTGTGCATACTAACAATCAAATTCACTTTATTAAAAAAAAAAGTACCATTCCCTACAGTTTGGCTCAGTAGGAAATTGGTGTTTCTTATGGGCTTACAATACTGCCATATCTAAGACCGATTCCTCTTGCAGTTTCAACATTCCTCAACCAAACAATTGTTAGTTTCCATGTACATTATCTTTTCAAAATTAGGCACACTAACAATCCAAGTCATTTTCATCTATTCAAGGATACCAAGAAAAAAGGATACATCATCCCTTACCTATGCATCATTCCGACCTACCAAATTTTTCAAAATGTAATTCAAATATCAATTGATTTTAATGAATGCGCCAACATTCGTGGCCACATTCATACCCAATTCACCCTTGCATTGATTTTAAGTTTCACATAATTTTTGACAAGTAATTTTCCATGGTGTGTTGGAGTTTAGCCAAGATTTTCACCATATGGCTTATTTATTCTCATTCATCGTTGTAGCAGGGTTGTGCTTCCAGCTATAGGCCGATCACGATCCCAAATCAGTACACATGAAACTCAAAAGTTTCACATGAATGCCTTTAAGAATTCTTCCTCCATTAATAACAAGGGTTCCAACACTCATGTCCACCCAAATTTGGCTTTCTCTAACACCTATACAATGTGAGTAGAAATGTTGGAAGGTCCTCCTTACTCAATGGGAAATCCATTGTCTGTCCTTTATGAAAACATGCATTTCCTTGAAGCAATTCCATGCAACACGCTATCTATGAACACTTTTGTTTCCAATCGTTCCTTGATTGATCCATGTATTGATGACATATCATTTCATGAATTCTTCTGAGGATTACAATCAGTATTTACTACCAGAGGTTCAGGCCTCCATCTTTCAGGTTCTCCTTCCTGAATCATACCCTACTTGGGTATCCAAGGAATACAACTGCCTTTCAATGTTTCATACATAACATTAAGACCGCAAAACATTTAAGAAGGGATTCTTACCCAATACCTTCATACCTTGTGAGACATAGGCATGAACATTTATATATCAGTTATGGATGCTAGCACCCCCTCTAATATTACCCCATCAGTGGTGCTCCATGGGGACTTTTAAAATCCCTTCAACAATATTTCAACAAAAACCTTCTCATAGTCATCCTCGGATTGAGGTTGTTCATTATTTGCAACTGTCTTTATCAACAGTTCCAATCTTATTTCTTTCTACACATAATATACATCATAAGCACATTAGTCTTCATGTAAATTAAAATGCAACTACCATGGCATTTGAATTGATAAAAAAAATTCAGACATGTACTAGCATATCTGTATGCACTTCATCACATTATCCTTAATGTTTTCATGAGTGCAACACAACAATTCTCAATCATTTTTACAGTAATACAACCATCATCACTATGGTGTCATAGCATTTAATTTCATTAACGTATTATATTTCTCATCCTAGATAAAAACATAATACACAACAAGAAAAGAATTGAGGGCTCTCCCCTTCTTCAAATTATTTCTACATCGCCTGGGACTTTTCAATCCAACTGAGTTATTTCTAAGGCCTCACTATATTTTCTCTACTTTTTCAATTCTACTTCTTGTCGGGATCTTCCTACTCTTTTCCCTGAGCTGCCTTGGTTAGGCCTCACCCTAACCCTTTTTGGAATACAACATCATTCTTTAATAGAAAAAAATTTGTTCATAATGGATCATGAACCTGTGCATCCAACACATTACCATTCGGTTATCGGAATGGTGAATATTCATTTATTAGTCTTCTACTCATTACATGATATTTTTCAAAATGTAATCCAGGATTTTGGTATATATATATGTATTCATATAAACTTGTGGCTTACTTCTTAATTCTCAGCAGTCATTAAGGTTGTGACTTTTTTTTTCTGAAAGAGTCTTCACACAGTTCCTCCACATGGAATTACTTCATCAAGCAACTTCCTTATTGCATATCCATCACTATCTATGCTAGACTCAACCTTGAGTTAGCTTTTATCTATTTACCAAATATTTTGTAAGGAATATAAACATACATATTTTTCATGTACCTAATTACGTATCCATACGTATTCTGGTTTTATTAACTTACATCCATGATGTATTTAACCATATTCATAATCCTAAGCCTACATGTAGTTGTCATAGGTATATTTGACATCCCACACACATCTTTACTTTTAAGATCAGTCAACTCAGGATTGCTCACAATCCTTCTCATGTGATTCCCAAAGGCATAATCATTTGCCTCTTATTACGAAAATATAGCATCTTTTCTCATTTACCCTTCTATCTAATCATATTAGTATTCCCCGAGGAAAGGGAATACATTCCCCTCAAGCTATTACTTGGAATAGAACTTTCATGACTCTTTAGAATGGAGTCAATCATGCATCCATAATATTCATTTAATCTGGACAAGAGCAGTTCTTGCTTTATATTTCCCTCATCAGGGAAACCATATGGTGCCACTGCCTACAACTATACTCTTTCATCATACATGTGCATCACTTGCATGTTTAATATCATTCATACCTAATTTGTATTGATATCAAGCTTCATATTAAGAAGCTTCACAATGCATTAAACCCATTCACTCAAGCATAATTAAACACAACTAAGTAAACATCATGCTAGATTATTTCTTACACCTTTTCCATGTCATTCACACACATGGATATATCAGGCTTCTATATCCTTTTTCCAAGGATCTTCCAAGCATCCTTATGATCATGTATACGCATTCATGTATATGTAGGTGCATCTATTGCACCTTTTTACCTAATGCATTCACTTGATAGTTTAATTTCATCATTAGTGTCCTTTACTTTGAGATTTCGGTCACTTACAGGACTAATCTCACAGTCATATCTCATGTTGATGTTGCCTTCTCTCATGGCTATAACCAACCAGGGTCACTTTCCTCTTTATGTGACAATGTCTTAGCAAGAAAACCTCCTCGCCTCAATTTCCATAGGGTCTTACCCATCTCACTTTTATTTGGTCATGAGGAGTTATATACTTTGATTTTAATATAAAGCAATAACTATAACTATCAAGGATCCTACCTGATCCTATCCAATTCCTTTAATCCCACAAAGGTATTAAACATTATACAATCCACCATCATCAATGCCTAAAGTTCCAACTTCCCATGCTTAGAAGCAGTGTTACAAACACCAGGTCATCCATCCTTCAGGCTTCAACTGCCCTTGACAGAACTCTACCACCTTCAACTATCCACATTTAAGTCTTATTATAAATGTTAATTAGCATATCCCTACTCTGGTAAGAGTATTTATCACTTTGACAAGGGCTAAATAAATTCTTCTGTTGAAATTCAAAAAGAATTCACAAAATTAGAGGTTCAATATACAGTCCTTCTCCTCAAGGAGTAGATGCAGATAACAATATCTCCTTATTCGACTCATACATGAGCCCAAGCAGGCCAAGTGTTGTAACCATGATCTGATACCAATTTGTAACACACCCACGATGGGGCATAAAACAATTTCTCTTTTTCTTAACTCTCTTTAGATTCCCCTTTCTTCAATTGCAGGTTCTTCCAAGCTGTGAGCTCTTTCCTAGCCCCTTTGAAGGTTTTTTGAAACATGTGCTAGCTCTCCATGCTATCCCCTTCCTTCATATGACCTCAAGCTATGACCACATGCCTATCAAAAGGTGCTTTGCGACTTCGCATGTTGGGTATTTGCATGTGAGCCAACCCTGACTCTTCCAACTCTCGAACTTCTGAACTAGATCCTAGCACGTACTAGCTCCTCCCTTAATATTTCTCAATGTGACCCCTCACTATGACCTAGGGCCAATCTTCCCAGTGCTTCATGACTTTGCGCTTAAGTTGTCAGAAGATTGCTCGTTCGCCAGATCAACGGTCCGCACTCTCCCACGATCCAATGATCCTGATCTCCTCTCTTGCTAATCGATATTTTATGTTTCACGACTTTGGAGGTTGGATTACCTCTTTTTCCCCGATTCTCGATTTCCCAATATCCACTTTCTAGATGAATGACCCAAATCCCTCCTTTGATCAACTGTTGTGATCCTTTCACGAACTTGGACTTCGCAAGTTCTCTCAAGTCCTATCTCTGATTTCCCCATTTGTGAGTCAGTCAGTGAAATGTTGATCTCTCGTCACATGTGCCTTCTTGATGGATGACTAGGATCCTTTCGCGATATCAGACTTTGTGAGTTCTCACGACTCCTATATCTGATTTCCTAAGTTACGAGTCAATGAAATGCTGATCTCTCGCCACACATCCCTTCTTGATGGATGACTTGGATCCTTTCACAAAATCAGACTTTGCGAGTTCTCACGACTCCTATCTCTGACTTCCCGAGTTGTGGGTCAGTGAAACGTTGATCACTTGCCACACGTCCCTTCTCGATGAACGAATAGGATTGTTGCGGCTCCTAGCTCCTCGGGTATTCTCCTCCTAGATTTTCTCCAAAGGCTTCTTCCTTCAAAGCCTGTGGGTTTATGCCAAATACCCTTCCCAGCACGATCAGTTATGATTGATCTCATGATTTCAGACTTCGCGAGCTCTCACTTTCCCCCTCACAAATATTTCTAAGTCTGATCCTTTGAACTCTTGGATCTATTTCCATCTGTCCCCGTGATGATGGACGGTTTCGATGATTTCAGAACTTTGGGACTTCACAAAGTCCACTCTCTTGTGCAACTCCAAAAGGTTAAATCTTGTGCACTTTCCTCTATATCAAACGATTGTTGGTCCACACGCTCATATCTAACCACTGAGATATGATCTCCTCCCTACGCATTATTCTAATTGTATGGACGTGGTTCCAATGGTTTAGATATTTCACAACGCTCGATCCAACAATCACTGTTTCTCCTCCTCCTGAGCTTTCACTTTCTTCCCTAACTTGGAATATTTCATATGTTTTGAAGGTCTCGACCTTCGATTTACTTCCTGTTAGCGATATTTCTTGTAAGGGGGGTTAAATTGCAAAGATTGGGTCAAAAACCCACTTGTCCTAAGTTTTGGGTGATAATACGCTCGCGGTAAGCAACGTGCAAGATCTAGCGGTCACGATTCATGCACCCGGATCAATGGAACGTATTGAATTCCGGACCCCCCCTACCATTCTACTTTTAAGTGGGGGGGGGGTCTGGAATCGGGGGTGCACCTCTCCAATGGTCCAGATCAACGGGCCCGGATCAACAGCGATAAAGACCATTCCGGACCCCCCCCGCCTTTCTACCTTTAAGCGGAGGGGGGGGGGGGTCTGGAATCGAGAAAGCAGCTTCCGACGGATGAGATTACTACGCCTGGATCAACGACACTTGGACAACCCCGTCCTTCCCAGTTGCTCTGTGTTTAGCCAGCATGGGCCCTTCTCCCGTCATGTTATCTTCCTGTCCACCTTTCCCCTGTTGTCGTGTGTCATCCATCCACCTCCCCTCATTGGTCCGTGTGGTCCTCCCTCCTTCTCATCATCCACTCATTGCTTGCCATGTGTCCCTCTCCTTTCTACGTCAGCCTCTCATCAAAAAGCGAGTCCATTATCTCTTGTCTTTCCCCCTTTTGCCTATTTTCCTCTGCCATGTGCCCTCCTCTGCCTCCCTTCTCACACCTCATCACTTCCTTCACGTCCTCGTAGTCCTTCGCCACCATTCCTGTCATGCGCCCCATTCTCCACGCTAGCCTCCATGCCTATCCATCAAACCATTCAGTTATTCCAGGTGGCAGCATGAGAAGTCTTCCATATCCCGAGGTGTTGAGTTGGCCAGGTCATTCCCAATCCCCATGAAGCAGTTATTGAAGCGGTTGGTGGTGGTTAGACATCGTCTCCACCATAATGGGAGAGTCCAGCAATGAATTAAAGGCACATCGACTCATCACTGGAACTGCCAAAGAATTAGATTATGTCTGACATAACTTGCATGATCTTTCAGATGTTGGCTGTCAGAAGCCATGCAGACACAAAGCTTTCAATGTAGTATCTTGGTTCCGCTGCTGTTGTTGTTTTGAGTATATGAAGGCGTTTTCGCCATTTTTGTATCTATCGATGGTAGAGCTAAGCTCCCGACTATAAGTTTCAACAAATATTCTAGTTTCCTGGTTATGCCTCTGTGTTTGATATTTCTTGGTTTATGACAAACAATTTTCTTTTTCCATCTATGTTCCATCTCATACCAAGGAGTCCACAGTCGAAGGATTCACGTGGATTGAACAATATTGTTATGATAAAGGATTTGTTATGACATTGTTGTGCCCTCTGGTCCTCTGTGTTTGAATGTAAAAGGATTTTGTGTTTGGATGCTTTCTTCTCCAGTCTGTTATAAACCGGATGTTTGTGATAGACCTTCGCACTCTTCTAATGCAAGTCTTACCCCTACTCACCCTTTACTACGACTCACTGTTTGAATTTTATCAAGACCTCACTCGTCCATGCATGCCTGGCCTAGTTTCTGAGTTGATATGATATCGTTTCTGAGTTTTTCTCCATTTGATCACCCTTTAAAACAAATCATGACAATAAACTGATGGGTGTTGGGCTCTTCTCCTGCAAGCAATCCAGGAGTGACTTCCTGCTCCAACATTTCTGGCGCCGTTGCCAGGGATGAAGTTGAACATTTTCCCTGGGATTGAACGACAAAGATCAACTGATTCTGAAGGTGCATCAGATATAAGAACTTGAAGATTGCTACTGTGCACCTGGCGACTCCATTGTGACGACTCCATTGGGAAGAACCTGCTCTATCAACTGTGGCTTCGAGAGGCAAACACACGAGGTCTAATCCACACTTGCCTTTAGCTACATCAGAGGCTGACTTGGAAGCGGTGCACAGAAAGGGAAAAAGCTCTGTGAAAGAAGTTTCCATTGCTGAAACAGGTAATACGCCCTCCCCTTCTGTGAGAACTCCATTTTCTTATTCGCAACTTCCTAGTCGTCCTTCCTTCGAAGTTTCCCGTTTTCTAAATTTCGAGAGTGTTCCTGCTGAGTTTTCTCCTCCTGGTCTGGTATCAGAAAGAGAGATCCTTGTCACTCCTCCCTCCCTAGAGGTCGTGCCTCATCACAGACCTCAAGCTTCTGAAGGTTTCACCACCCGTCCTTTTGTTGCTACTATCACACAGAGAGGAGCTTCTGCACACTCAGGTCCCTTGGCTCTCTCTTTGTTCTCTCCATTGTCTCCTCCAAGAACCTCTGTTCCGACATATCCCGTCTGTACTCCTTCTCCTTCAAGTTCTCCTCTACCCAATATCCCTATGGCTAGTGCTAATCCCCCTCAGAATAGAATGGACGCCATAGTTGCTGCTAGATATGCCCCTTTAATCCTACCTCATCCTATGAATCCCCTCCCTGCTGGAGACTATCTGAAGTACATGCCCAAGTTTAGTGGGGAGGGAGACATAACTGCTGAGGAGCACTTGGCTGCTTTTTATAGTTATGCAGACAACCTAAACATTGAAAATGAAGATGTCTGGATGAGAGTCTTTGTCCAGAGCCTGGAGGGTGAGGTCAGGAAATGGTTTAGAGGACTAGTCCCTGGATCTATCGCTGGAATTGAAGCTCTGGATAGTGTTTTCCTGAGACAGTGGGGATACAGGAAGGATTATATGTATTACATGATGGAGTTTGGGTCTCTGAAGAATATGGAAGGAGAGTCTGTCTCAGACTTCTCCAAAAGATTTAATAAGATGTTTAACAAGATTCCTGTAGAGATTAAACCCTCAGAGGCCTCTGCTCAAATTTCCTATGCTGGCGCATTTGACCCTGATTTCTGTCTCGTGTTAAGAGAAAGAAGAGCCACCTCTTTAGCTCAGATGCAATATGCAGCTATAGAAGTGGAATCCAACATATTGGCAGCTGACAGACTAAGAAACCAGGCCGACACAGATAGAAGAAAGGAAAAGTCGGAAGCCTCCACTTCCGGCCCATCACTACCCCACCCTCAAGTAAATGAGTTGACCCGAGTTATGAACCTCCTTAAAGAAGAGGTGGAAAGGTTAAAGGTGGAAAGGAAGCAAATGTATAAGGGCCCTCAGAACACCGAAAATAAAGGGGGTTTCAGAAGGCCAAATAATGTTGCTCCCCCGACTATGCACGGAGAGAGAGGAAGAGATAGAGACGACCAAAGAATTCAGGCTCCCTTTCAGAACAATTTTGTGGCTGATGAAGAAGAAGGGGAAACAAATGAGCCCGAGCCTAAAATCCACTACTTAGAAGACTCTCCTCCTTTTCCACATCTCACTTGGACTGCTTATGAAGAGTCTCTCATGGATGGTCAGTTGAATGAATTGAGAAAGGGAGACAAAGCTGGTGACGGTCGAGGCATGTACAACCTAAGGTATGGCAAAAGGGTAGCAGCGCCCGATGTTCCTGAGCCATCCAATAGAACAGAGAAACTTGCTAATGAAGTAGCAGACAGAGGTAAGAGGGCTCAACCTTTCTCTCCCATTGTCCATAATCATGTTCCTAAAATTAGAGAAATCCCAAAACCTATGTCTTCTTTCAATTTCAAACATGAGATTCAAAAGGTCAGAATTCCTATGCCACTCACTGAGTTAATTAAACATGGGGAATTCAAAAAACGCTTCTCTGAGCTGTTAAAGTCCGAAACCTCATTCCCTCCCACAGACTCCATTAACCTCCAAGATGAAAGGCCTGCAGTTGTCCTAGGTCCCATGGTAGAAGACATAGATGATTCATCCCCTCCCTTCTACACATCCCTGAACATACATGACAAAGTGCTACATAATTGCCTTATGGACTCGAGGGCCTCCCACAACCTCATGCCCAAAACTGTCATGGAGGAATTAGGATTGGAAGTCACCCGAGCCTATCATGACCTCTATTCTTTCGACTCTAGGAGCGTTCAGTGTTTGGGAGTCATCAAGGACATGGTAGTTTCCCTGTTTCAGCTGCCCATGAAGAGTATGGTCATGGATATTGTGGTAGCTGATGTTCCCCCCAAGTTTGGCATGCTGTTGTCAAGGTCTTGGATTAAAATACTTGGAGGGACATTACAGATGGATCTCACATATGCCACCATTCCAGTCTTTGTAGGGGAACATAGGAGACTATACAGAGAAGCCCAACTGGCCTACATAATCAGTGATGAAGCCAACCCTACCAATCATCCTATCTATGCCTTGGACACTGATTTAGGCTCCAGTTTACGACAGCTCACCCACTCCCTTGAGGCTCCTTTACAGATCAGAAAGCAACCTTTTCTTAATCAGGAGACCCCCTCTCCAACCACCTCTGTTTGGAAGATTTTCTTTGATGGAGCTTCCTCCAGTATGGGTGCTGGTGCCGGGATAGTATTCATGTCCCCTTGTCAAGAGACCATCTCTCTGTCATACAGGATGGAATTCAAAGTCACCAACAATGTGGCAGAGTATGAAGCTCTGGTTCTAGGATTAAGGACTGCGCAATAGATGGAAATAAAGGAGATAGCCGTGTTTGGGGATGCAGAACTGATTGTCCAGCAGGTCAAAAACGTTTATCAAGCTAAGAATCCTCGGCTCAGGAATTACAAGAATGAGGTATGGGACCTGGTCAATAATTTCTTTCTGGATTTTAACATCTCTTTCATTCCAAGGGAAGAAAATACTCCAACCGACTTTTTAGCTTTCACAGCTAGTGTGCTTGAACTTCCCACGCCGCTCACTGCCGGGTATGATATTGAAATAAAATACAGACGTTCTATACCGAACAATGTCAAACACTGGAAGGTGTTTGAATATGATCAAGAAATTGAGAAATTTCTCCAGTCCATTGATGACTTTTCCACAATGCACATAGATGAGAATCCTGAAGAGGAAGATGACCATCACCCTGGGGAATTTGTGAATAGAATTGTTGATCACCAGATCATTCAGCTACTGAGAAATCACATTTCGAAAGGACTAATCCCATTAGAAAGATTGTTCGACGGGAATGATGTGGCAGTGAAGGGTAGGGTTTCAGGTGATGATGATGACATAGATGAATGCAACATAGGCACATCTGAGAAGCCTAAATTAGTCAAGCTGTCAAGTAGTTTGACTGAGGAACAGAGAGCCAGATATACTAAGCTGCTGAAGGAGTTTGCTGATGTGTTTTCATGGACCTACGAAGACCTCAGAACGTATGACACATCAGTCATTGAGCACAAAATCCCACTAAAAGAAGAGGCTAAGCCGTTCAAGCAGAAGCTGAGACAGATAAACCCCATGCTGCTACCTGTCATGGAGAAAGAAGTAAAGAAGCTACTGGATGCCCAGATTATTGTCCCCTTGAGATATTCAGAATGGGTAGCCAACTTGGTCCCAGTGAGAAACAAAAGCAGAGAAATTAGACTCTGCGTTGATTTCAGAAACCTGAACAGAAGTTCGAGGAAGGACAATTATCCCCTGCCCAACATGGAACGTATATTGCAGAGAGTCACTGGTGCATCCAGGATATCCATGATTGATGGTTTCTCGGGATACAATCAGATATCAGTCATGCCTGAGGACAGAGAAAAAAAAACCTTCACCACTCCCTGGGGCAAGTTCATGTATGCTAAAATGCCTTTTGGACTGATGAATGCAGGAGCAACATTTCAGCAGGCCATGGACATAGCCTTCATTGGGGAGAAGGATCAGTTTGTGGTGATATATCTGGATGACATCATAGTTTTCTCCGAAACTGATAAAGAACACTGTTGCCACTTAAAAAGGGTTTTCCTGAAATGTTGGAGGTACAGCCTATCTTTAAACCCCAAGAAATCACTGTTTTCTATGAAGGAGGGGAAGTTGTTAGGTCACATAGTGTCAGCAGAAGGAGTAAGGATTGACCCGAACATGGTGGAAGAGATTCAGGCCCTGTCACTTCCCATGTCTAAGAAGGAAGTTCAGGCATTTTTGGGGAAGGTTAACTTCCTGAGGAGATTCGTCTCGAACTTTGCTGAGATGGTGAAACACATCACAGCCATGCTCAGGAAGGGCCATGAAATAAAATGGACTGCTAAATCTAGGGAATCTTTCACACAAATAAAGAAAGCATTGACCGAGGCACCTATGCTAATCAGTCCTGATTATGCTAAAGATTTCTTGATTTTCTCATTTGCTTCTAATGACTCAGTAGCAGCAGTTTTTTTGCAGAAAAACGATCAAGGACGAGAGCAACCTATTGCTTTCTACAGCAAGGCATTGAGAGATTCTGAACTCAGGTATGAGATCATGGAGAAGCAGGCCTATGCGTTGGTGAAAGCTCTCAAAGATTTCAGGATTTATGTCTTGCACTCAAAGATCACTGCATATGTCCCTTCAACCTCTGTGAAGGACATTCTTATACAGCTTGACATAGATGGGAGAAGGGGTAAATGGATCGCCGAGATCCTGGAATTTGACCTGGAGATTAAGCCCACCAAGATGATAAAGGGACAAGGTTTGGCCAAGTTGTTGGCTGAATCCAATTACAATATTTTGGGGATTAACCTCATCAATGAGCAAGCTGAGTCATCCAGCAGGAATTCTCAGATCATCATACCTCTAGCATCGTGTCCCTGGTACAAAGATATCTTGTATTTTCTGCAAGAGTTAAAGCCCCCTGATGGATTAGGAAAGAGTAGGGCCAAATATTTGAAGCTCAAGATGGTCAGGTATTGTCTCATCGACCAAGCCCTGTACTGGAGAGATCCTATGGGGATACTATTAAGGTGTCTGGACCCGCTGCAAGCCCAGAAGGTGATGTTCAATTTTCATAGCAGTCTCTGTGGAGGTCATCATTTTTGGAAGACCACAGCCCACAAAATCCTCCAGGCTGGGTATTACTGGCCTACTTTGTTTACTGATGTCTGTAGGGAAGTCAAGGCTTGCATCAAATTCCAGAAGTTCTCAGGTAAACAGCAACTCAAATCTTTTCCATTAAAGCCTGTAGTAGTTTTGACACCCTTTTAGCAGTGGGGATTGGATTTCATCGAAGAGATTCATCCTCCCTCAAGTGGCCAGCACAGATGGATCCTCACTGTGACTGATTATTTCACCAAGTGGATAGAGGTTGTCCCCACCAGGAGCACTTCTCACAAAGTAATCATCAGCCTCTTGGAAGACATCATAGCTAGATTTGGCTGCCCAAGCAAGATTGTCACCGACAATGCTACCCCCTTCAGGTCTGAGCCTCTGGTCAAATTCTATGAATAGTTTGGGATTTCATTGGTTCACTCCACTCCATACTACCCTCAAGGAAACGGATTGGCAGAGTCCTCCAATAAAAGCCTGATCAAGCTTATCAAAAGTCTACTGGAGGACAATCAGAAGGCCTGGGACTCAAAGCTTAAGTTTGTTCTCTGGGCCGATTGGGTGACAACCAAGAAGTCCCTGGGTCTCTCACCTTTTCAACTTGTTTATGGAATAGAGGTCGTTTTCCCCACTTAGCTTGCCTTACCTATAGAAAACTTCCTCCAGGACCTTGAAGGGGAACCTAATCATGTACTCAGAAGGATTCATCAGATGGTGGAAGTGCAGCAGATCAGAGAACAGGTCATGGACAGAGCCTACGATCATCAGCAGAAGATCAAATAGGCTTTTGACAGGAAGAGCAGAAAGAAGGAATTCAAGCAGGGTGACCTGGTACTCAAATGGGATGCACCCAGGCAGGAAAAGGGAAAACACAGTAAATTTGATGCCCTATGGATCGGGCCTTTCAAGATCCTTGAAGTATTTTCAAACAACACTTACAGGTTGCAGGATCTAGAAGGCAATGAAGTTTTTAGCAGCCCAGTAAATGGGCATTTCTTAGAAAAGTGTTTTCTGTGAGCCGCAGTTGGCTCTTTTTGTTTTGTTTTGTAAATATTGTTTCTGTTTTTGTCTTTCGGACTAATAAATGACTCCATAGCCCAACAGCAAAGGCACTGAATCTACAAAAAAGTTCTTAGAGCATCACAGGGATGAATCTATCCCCCATGGAGCCAAATGTTAGCGATATTTCTTGTAAGGGGGGTTAAATTGCAAAGGTTGGGTCAAAAACCCACTTCTCCTAAGTTTTGGTTGATAATGCGCCCGCGGTAAGCAACGTGCAAGATCTAGCAATCGCGATTCATGCGCTTGGATCAACGGCACGTATTGAATTCCGGACCCCCCCTACCATTCTACCTTTAAGTGGGGG
>JZKD02S1687407.1:310502-331802 GCA_000966675.3 Picea glauca
GGTCCAGATCAGCGTGCCTGGATCAACGACGATAAAGACCATTCCAAACCCCCCCCACCTTTCTACCTTTAAGCAGAGGGGGGGGGTCCAAAATCGAGCAAGCAGCTTCCGACGATTGAGATTACTGCATCCGGATCAATGGTGCTTGGACAACCCCGTCCTTCCCAGTCGCTCTGTGTTTAGCCAACATGGGCCCTTCTCCCGTCATGTTATCTTCCTGTCCACCTTTTCCCTGCTGCCGTGTGTCATCCATCCGCCTCCACTCGTTGGTCTGTGTGGTCCTCCCTCCTTCTCATCATCCACTCGTTTCTTTCCATGTGTCCCTCTCCTTTCTACGTCAGCCTCTCGTCAAAAAGCGAATCCATTATCTCTCATATTTCCTCCTTTCGCCTGTTGTCCTCTACCATGTGCCCTCCTCTACCTCCCTTCTCACACCTCATCACTTCCTTCACGTCCTCGTAGTCTGTCGCCACCATTCCTGTCATGCACCCCATTCTCCGCGCTAGCCTCCATGCCTATCCATCAAACCATTCAGTTATTCCAGGTGGCAGCACGAGAAGTCTTCCATAGCCCAAGGTGCTGAGTTGGCCAGGTCGTTCTCAATCCCCATGAAGCATTTATTGAAGTGGTTGGTGGTGGCTAGACATCGTCTCCGCCATAATGGGAGATTCTGGCAATGAATTAAAGGCACATCGACTCGCCGCTAGAATTGCCAAAGAATTAGATTGCGTCTGACATAAGTTACACGATCTTTCAGATGTTGGTTTTCAGAAGCCATGCAAGCGTAAAGCTTTCAATGCAGTATCTTGGTTCCGCTACTGTTGTTGTTTTGAGTATATGAAGGCGTTTTCGCCATTTTTGTATCTATGGATGGTAGAGCTAAGCTCCCGACTATAAGTTTCAACAAATATTCTGGTTTCCTGGTTATGCCTCTGTGTTTGAGATTTCTTGGTTTATGAAAAATAGTTTTCTTTTTCCATCTATGTTCTGTCTCATACCAGGGAGTCCACAGTTGAAGGATTCGCGTGGATTGAACAATCTTGTTATGATAAAGGATTTGTTATGACATTGTTGTGCCCTCTGGTCCTCTGTGTTTGAATGTAAAAGGATTTTGCGTTTGGATGCTTTCTTCTCCAGTCTGTTATAAACCGGATGTTTGTGATAGACCTTCGCACTCTTATAATGAAAGTCTTCCCCCTACTCACCCTTTACTACGACTCACTGTTTGAAGTTTATCAAGACCTCACTCGTCCATGCATGCCTGGCCTAGTTTCTGAGTTGATACGATATCGTTTCCGAGTTTTCCTCCATTTGATCACCCTTTAAAACAAATCGTGACAGTAAACTGATGGGCGTCGGGCTCTTCTCCTGCAAGCAATCCAGGAGTGACTTCTAGCTCCAACACTTCCTATGATCCCTAATGTATGGTCTCGACTTCCTCTTTCCCTCCTAATATTATGAACTTGAAACACGTTCACCTCTTGGACCTCATGTGTGCTTCTAAAAAGTGCTTGTCTCTTCTGATATTTTCCCTTAGGGATTTTCGAATTCCCACGTACTCCTTGTGTTAATATGCATACGTCGGATCAATGGTCGACAACCTTCCTTGATCCAATGGTCTATATCACATCGTAACTTCTGTTTTTGGATGTTTATTCATGCCAATGTGTGATTCTCCCGATGTGTGAACTCTGATCTCGCCAATCTGATGGTCAAGGAGGGTCCCTATGGATCCTTGGATCTATGGTCCAGGTCATATCGCTACTTCGGGTTTCATAGGATCCATCCCCTTCACAATGATTACCAACATTCATTGAACTTGCGAAGACTGAGGGAGTCGAGGCGTTAACACCTCTGCCCCTTCTTCAAATCTAACGGTCACGACAGAACTTGGATTCTCCTAAATGAGTATTGTCCGATCACCTTCCAAACGAAAGGATATTCTCTTTCGATACTTGAATCTCGCTATTATTCCCGATCTTGGTTGGCTCTGAAAGGCTTAGTATATTTTCTCTCTTTCTCTTGAACGTAACGCTTGGAAGAATTCTTCCACGCACCTCTTACATTCATTTCTCATCATTAGAATTTAAGTAGTTATTGGTCTCTATTTTCCTCATAGACAGCCTGTGCATATTTTCACTACCTCTCCTGAGCTTAACAAGATCCATCCTCCAAGGGACTTATAACGACTAGGAGGGTAGACATGCGTACATGAAACTATACCTAGGTTCGACAACCTCATAGTTCGTGGCTCTAGCTTACACCACCATAGGACATAAGAATTTACGAGTACAATTCGTGTCCAAACCATATAATTTCTTACTTGCCTAAATACACAATCAAGCAGAAATAGAAGGGGTACAGTCGATCCATTAAGAAATCATGCACATTCCTCAAAAATTCATGGGATATCCAAATTTAACTCACAGTACCACTTAAATACACAAGATATGCAATTACTTATCTATTACAAGTGGTACCCAACTAACTAAATGTGGGTGTTCATTCTTCCACCTAACCATAGGCTGAGAGGAATTCATTCTTATCACTCTATCCACCCCCGTTCCAAGCCATGATATCACTAGGGAACTCTCATGGTTCTCAAGGATTCTTTCTCTGCTTCAGATTCTTCTCGGGTTCTGTTCTCTGCAAACTTTCATATATTTCTCTCTCTTTTATGGCCTTGGCGAGGTTTATGAGATGCTCTCTCAACATCAAGATCATGACCTTTTGTTCATTATCCCCCTTGGATAGCTCCGTGGATCTCCCTTACGAGATTCTTTGCTCTCGTCTCCTCTCTTGTTTTTGGTTATCTGTGTGTATGTATCTTACCTTTCTTCTGTCAAAAGGAAGCTCGAGTTTTCAGGTCTCTATGGTACTTCAGACTAAGATTTTGTAGCTAGACCATGCTTCCATTCATGGGGGTTGTTGATAATTCAACCACTGGTCGTTTCTTCATTAATTGATTTCTCTCCTTGGGACCTAAAGGAGATTTATTATCCCCATCAAGGGAAATGTGGCATTATTTGATATAATGAACCCTCTCTTATAATTTTCTCAATCTTTCCTCTAGTGATTGAGTGATATAATGAACCCTCTCTTATAATTTTCTCAATCTTTCATGGCCAGTAATTTTAGGGCTTCACCCCCACAGTCAGTTATTGGAAACTCAAACAATAATACATTTACACTTTCCACATGCCTTAGCATGGTAATCCTATTTTATGATTAATTACAAACTGGAGGAAACAAGGATATTATAGGTTGACCCAAAAATCTGTGTAGGTACAATCATGATGATATTTAAGCTCAGGTTCTCGATCACGTTGATTGAGAGTTTGATCCCTACTTTATCTGTGCCTGCCACACAATGGGTGGAAATGTACTCCTCCATAGTCATACTTCCCCTAGCCCCTCGAGCCTTGATATTCACTACCTCACCTTGGTGAGACAATACTATGATAAAATATATGTCATCCACTTCAATCCTCAATGATTTCCCATCGAGGTTGAAGGCCTCTATCTCCGAATCCCAGTAGTTTACTAGCAACTGGAGTAACCTCACTTGAGCCCTCATCTCTTTGAGAGCCCAAACTTTATAAAGGCCACATCTTTTTAAATATTGTTGGGCCCCTGCATCCATTCCCATTGCTGCATCTATCTCTTCATGATCCCTCTTCTTTCATTCAATCACCATCCTGCAACGAAAAAGCTATTTTTGAGTTAAATCCTTTCAAAAATTTGTTCACAGACTTGTACACGGGCTAACATGGTAACAATCACATATAGGGCTGCATATATGTAGTAATGTTTTTCTTTACCCATGTATATAGGGACTTATACGACGCCATGAACTATCACCAGAATATGCCCTAATTTACATCTTATGCCCTCTAATACTAAAACATGGGCCTAAAATTGAAATTAATACCATTGAAATTGAAGTAGAGGGGACATGCACTTACTTGGTCTAGATGGTTGTTGATTTCATTGATCGTAGCTCTCGCAATTGACACTTGAATATCAAGGGGAAAATGGCCCAAAATGCACTATGTGGGTGAAAAAACTCAAATGGTATGGTAAAATGGTCTATTTTTACTATTAGCAGAATTTTTTTCCCCACTTCATATAGTATGTACTAATTTTTAACCTTGTGGACTAATAGTGTAGTGGAAAGTATTGGTTTTTGGTGGTTTTTTCGAGGAGTTTTTGTGATTTTCAACATCATACCACCCGTTCATGACTTCGGCAGATATATTATTTCACTGATATATAGGATAGGTTGTCACTCCATTATACACTCTTGCATCATCCTATGAATGTGATCCATACACCCTAGGTATGAACCCATTTATTAGCGACACGGAACCTTCCTACTGCTACTATAGGTGTCGTTATTAAGTGGTAGAGGCATACCAAACATGGGTTCCCTAGTTAGAACCTTTGTTTTATTTGGTTCCCATGCAAAAGTTATTCTATATGAATGGGAGTTCGTTATAGTTTCAATATGACTTTGCCTTCGAACCCCATATTCTTACTCACAAGCATTATGACCTTTAACTATGGAACCCCTCAAGTCTTATTTAAGCTCTTTTCCGACTCTCTAAAACAATGAAAAGATTGCTGAGTGAACTTGCCTCTTTCACACTCATTAAATGGATTTGAAAGTATGTCTATTTGGTGTAAGTTTAACCTTTTTTTGAACCATGTAGAATAGTTATGAAAAAGGAATACTCTAGTCACCATTGGCTAGAATATTTCTCTTGGGTATTATTTTATACTTTTTCGGGCCTAGGGGACTAAATCCAAAAAAAAGGACATTATTTGGAGTTAAGTTATAATCACATTCCATCATCATGCTTGTAGTATTGAGCCTATTTTTGATTCCCTCTTTCTTGTTATAATCCTCTTACCTCAACAATTTGAATCACTAGCAAAGCATAGCATTTTTTATATCCTTTTCATCTTGACACCATGTACCCTAAGAGGAAACATCCCCTTGAGTGTCCATGCTCCACATTCACTTCCTTTCATTGAGAATAGGTATGTTCCATTGTTTGTAGCTAGTTTCTTACTTGCAACACTCGTTTCCTCTCTTGTATTATAACATTTCTTTGCCCATGAGAAAACACAAAAAATATGGACGAGAAAAGAATATTATCTCATATCGGCAACAATCATGTCGCCTTTAAACGTAGAACAAACTTTTGAGTCCAATTTCATCCAATTTTTGGGTTTAGCATGACCTTAGGAAGCTGAGCTCATTACTTAGATTTTACTCCTATGACTGGTTATTCTTCCAGTCCCTATGGAGATTTTGTTGACTCCCCCTGCATCATGGAGTTTTATCATTAAGTCTGTGTTGCCTGAGTTATCCATATGTCCCATGATATTCTTAAAAGGAAGTCTATAATCCCGTGTCGACAATTTCTAAGAACTCTTTACTTTCCATGTCATCCATACCCTCAATGTATCTTAGAGTCACATGAAGTTGTAGTCCTACCATACACCCTGGTCCTACTTTCATTATGGGTAGGTAACCTTGAACCCAACAATTGACATCTCCTCATTGGTTGTTGACTAGGGGGTTTCCCTTGTGTTTGATGACAAAAAATCTATTCACACATTGGGATCTGTGTAGTGTCTTGGATTCCATTAGCCTTATTGGTGGTTTCCTCACCTTTGTTGGCAATTTTTCTTATTGGATGTTATTCATAGGGTCTCTTTCAAGCACTACTTGCATCTGGTGTATGTGAGAGATCCACAAGTTCGTTGGTTCTTGAACATCCTATTTTTCTAATATCCTCCTAATCATCAAGCTATTGCTTTGTACCTCATGTTAACTAATGAGAGATGCCCGAATGTTCTCCTTTCAATGGGTCTCTTTCCATCGACTTCAGCTCATCTATTCTAGAATGTGACCTAGAGTCCTATGAGTATCTATAGGCTTGCAGTCATTAGTGGCAGGTTCTCCCACCATTGATAGTTGGGAATACATCAATGTCTCCTAATCGATGGATTATTCAAGTTTTCAACCTCAACACCCTTATTCACACTTGTAGACTGTAATCAGTGCCTTGATACCTACTTTAATTATTGGTAGGTTGTCTCACATTTGTTAACGGTATACCTTAATGACTGGTAATCAAACAAAGTCTCATTGTGTTCTACCTCAACTCATATGTTCACATGATGTAGAATTTAACCTTCGATGGATAGTGTAGAAGACCTCCAACTTACAGTAGAATACTTCCTAATCTGTTGTTGTTTTTCATTGGACCAATACATATATGATTTCAATGATCATGGGAGATCACATTGTACTCCATTGTATACATATATCTTTAGATTGATTTTGAGACTGGATCCATTGTGCCTTGTTTGTGACTATGAAAACCTATGGCATGTGTTTGCTTTGTGTTGCCTATTCATGGCCATGAACACCTATTTGGTATATTTCCACATGGATCCACAGTGTAATTTAGATTGGTAACCATGTGTCAAAGTCACTATGGATTGTAATTTTCTCATGAGTAACTAGCACTTCCAGCTGAGTCTCCATTACTCCATTTCTAGGAATTATAATGTATTTCAACCATCACAGATACTCCTCTGACCTCACACATTAGGGGGCATCTGTTACAACAAATTTTTCCTCACCCCATGCAACTTGCTTGGATGGCCTTTCCATTTCCCTATCCCTAAAGTCCCCTTTTGTACCTTCCATAGACAAAAAACATATTTTTCCACATATATGCACCCTATCAGTTATACAACAAGCGTAGACGTAGGTTTCTCCACTACAACCTACATACATCGGGTTACAACCCACATACATCAGATTAGGTGCTCAAAATTAAAAATTATGTCAGGTTTCCATGCCATGCCATGAGATCCATCATCATTGACCTTCCATATATTGCAAATTCTCTAACTTGACCCTTTAGTTCCATTTGAAGGCTATAAATTGAGCCATATCCAAGCCTTGGAAAAAAATAATAATTCAACTTTGAGAGAAAAGACACTCTGGAGAAATTTCACTTCATATTGCGTCTAAATCCCTTTGTCCTTGAAAGTTTGAACCCCTTTTTTAGCCCCCAAGATTTTCCTTCTTTGTGATGGAGAACCTCACTGTCTCCTTTATATGAGCTTTCCTTTGGTGGAGGATTGAAGTGGTGGAGGATTGGATATACCTATGTAGGCCATTGTACTTCTACTAAGTTTCTCTCAGAATATAGAATACCTAGATTTGAACATAGGGTATGGAAGATCTTGGTATACTCTAGCATTGCCTGGTCTGTCTCCTGACACAAAGTCATCCATGCCATATATGAGTCATAATAGCTTCCAACAATGTAGAAATATTCCTTGACAGAATCCAAAAAGGTTTCTTAGGTGGGTTCTCTCCTGAATGGCGTAGATTCATCCATGATGTGCCTCTCCCCATAACATTTCCACCGAGCCTTGACACGTGGAAGGAATTTAAGGAGCGTAAAGGTAATATTTTCACCATCAATGTTTTTTTGGACATAGAAATAACCTTCTAGTATATTCAACCATTTCTCTAGAGCATCTGCATATATTTGTCCTTCAAATAAAGGGATATCAAAATTAACTTGTAGCTTGGAGGGCATCACTCCTATGAAATGGTTTCTTGTCCAAGATGCCTCAGTTGCCATCGATAGTCATCAAAGGATCTGAGAAAAAATTTCTGATCATTTTTTCCCTCTATCACTTGAGGGATTACTCAAGAAGCATCTTGAAAATATCTCATGCTATATCATCTCTATTTTCTTTTTCCATGGGAGGTCACTTGGGTTGGCGAGATCGATTGTCCCCCCAAAAAAACTAGCTCCAAACCCAACTTTCTATACCTTTACTTCGTCGGGGACACACAATTAGAAATAACAATATTGAGAATGAAATGAGATACACACAAAAATACTAGAGAAAAAATATATAGTGAAACCCAACTTATATTAATGAATAAAATAGCAAAATACTGTAGAAAAACAACTGGTTAGAATGGTGGTTGCTTATCTCTGAAGAGAAAGAGATGTATGCTAGGCTCATTCACAATAAGCACTACATCACATTCCATTACATGCGCAAAGGACCTCCTTTTCCTCAAGTATATATGAGAGAGTGAGAGGAGAATAATTCTCATGACGCATGTGGGATAAATTGGTCTAACTTTTCAAAATTCCATAGGCATGTAAAACACTAGGACTTTTCGGAAGGTCACCCATCCTAGTACTACTCTATCCTAGGAACACTTAACTATAGAGTTTTAACGGGATTCGATGCATTAACTTTATAGGCATCATTACATGATGGTTGTAATTAACAATTGGAGATGGAAGTACATTCCATTCCCCATCAAAAGGGTGAATATCATGTTTTATCAAAACCATAGGCTTGAAAACATTTATTCAATGGAAAAGGTGGGTGGCCACCAAGATCCACCTAGATCATCAATCTTGTATATGAATACTTTAATAACACACCTATATCAGATATCCTTTTGATTAGTGAACAATTTGATTCTCTTTTAATGAAAGACTCTCAAAATACTTTGTTCACGCCTAAGTTATGATATTGTACCCAAAAGACACCTCAAAAATACATGGAGAGAGAGACATACTATGGTTTATCCGAATTTTCTAAGTTGACAAGAGGTAAGGAAGATGAATATGTAGTATTTAGAAATGAACCATGCATCATTACTTGTACACATAAGTTTGATTTCTATATGGACACGTGCATGAAAATAGCTATCCTAGAAACAAAAGGGGAAGTATTGGACCTGATTTCATCATGGATGTAATCACTTTGCAACTTAGTTATGAAGATACAATAGGAATCATTCAATTTTAGAGATGTGTTTATGGGCGTTTATGATACACCGTCAACAAGAAGGATAGATCTAGATCATGGTTTTATAATTAACCCAAGTTGTTTGGTATGATCTAACCTGACAGGTTTTATGGCTCCATTAGCCGACTAGGGTCCTAAAATAACTAAAAGAAATAAACTAGCTAAAGATACAATTTTAACAATTGATACATTAATCACAAATATACAACCATGAGTGTTAATATACAATGATGATATATAGTTTGCAAAGTTTAAACAAAGCTTTGCGAAAGTAATTGTTTGAGATAGTGTTTCTTAAACCGATTATGTAAAAACAAAACTTATTCTAATGACCAAACTATCAAACTATTAAATAGAGAATAAATATGATTGTAATGATTTGACGAAAACAGACAAAGCTAATTAGCGTCTAAATAACACAATCATTATTCCTTCATACATAAACAACTTTAAAAATATAATACATGGACTAAACTCTATATGATCATCATTAATAAACTAAGTTCATCTCTTTGCGTTGTATGAGCACATGTTTTTCCTGCATTAAGTGGAAACCTATGACATAAACAATCAAAATACTTCCTGAAGAAATTCAAGGAAGTGTTTTGTATTCTAGAATGAATTTATAACAATAGAAAGATAAATATTTGTATATCATGTGACCTCAAGATAATCAATAACTGAGAACAAAAATAAATCTCAATCCTGGGCAGTGATATTATCAACCATTTAACATCAAAAGTAAACTAAAAAATAACTAAATAGTTGATTGATCTCAGGTACAAACTAGACCAACATATAATGAACAATATTTAGATAATGAACGATATGAAATATCATGTGAGGACAAGACTAAAGCTAAATCAACACAAGTAACACTTCATAACATAGAAATTGTAGGAGAATACAATGAAACAAGCATTCTACAGTTTACACGGGTCTAAATCCAACAACAAACTTCTTTCTCCATATCACTTCCAAAATTATATGTCCATTCTATGGTCCAGGGAAAACATGTCATAAACACCAAGAAACAAAATCTATTTAAACATGTCTTGGATCAATTACTTCTTATCATACTAGATAAAGGATGATCCCTGAAAATAAGTTTGTTTTACAAAAATAGAATAACAAAAGGATACTCTTGTAGGAGTCTTTACATCAAAAATAATTATGTTAATGACATTGTTTTTCAAAAATGGAAAATTAATAAGCTATTGAATGCTTAACCCATGATTCCTCCTCTTTAAACATAACATCATAATCTATTGTTTACCAGAAAATGATAAACTGAAATCAAAGTTTAGATAATACAAACAAATAATTTTTAAATAGACTGACTACATAATCTTTCGATTCTGTAACTAGTCTCAAAATAAAAACAAAATAAAAAATGAATCTATCTATTGTTTTTCCAACATAATCAAATAAAAAAAATATCAAAACAAATTTTTACCATTTCAAAGATTTGACAAATAAGCATCTGATAAGTCTGAATTTATGATGGTGTTGAAGTTCATTGAGTTTTTAATAATCACATTACCAGACCGTTTAATCGCCTTGTTTACCTTGTGAGCGTTCGATCGAATAGAAGATTTAAACTTGTCATTCTCCCTCTCGAGAAACAAGTTCCATGCTACCATTTGGTTTAACTGTTCTTGAAGATAGGGGATATCCTTGTAATATCTCTCAACCCAATCAAGACAATTTTCATAATGAAATGATTCTATGGTAGGTAAAGGTTGGGCCTGTTTTGCAGAGGGTAAATTAGCATGTCTTGTGATTTGCTCCAAGTCGTGTTGTATACCAGAGAAACCCTCTTGATTCTTGAGGAACAGTGGGAGATTAGAAACAAACATGAACTGTGTTGCAACAATATCAATATCATTTCCCATAACCCAATCATCTACACCCTCTTGAGCAATAAAATTATCGATCTCATCTTTGGAAAAGTGACCATCGACCTCGATCACAGGGATCGAACTCAGATGATCATGTTGGCTATTTCTCAAATTTCTAGATGTGAGTCTACCTGGTCTCATGTTTGTAAAATTCACATATGTATTACTTTGTTTCTTATACCTGCTTTTTTTCTTGACAATTGATTCATTTAAAACAACCTAAATTGGCTCATGAGTAGGAACAATAGAAGCTTTATTCTTTAAATCATCTAAAACTTCTTCCAAATACTTTCTGGGCATGAAATCGCATCATGAATTCTTGCTTGATGGCTTCTGGATAGCAACGAAGGTTTGATATATGGATGCATGGACTTCTTGTGGATTAAAACATAGGTTTTCGATATTAGGTTTAGATTGAACGAGACTGGGGTTTTCATCAAGATGAAGAGGTGATTCTATTACATTTTCGGGTAGGGTAAAATTATTTCTAAACAATAAATTTTACCAACTGTCCCCAGTCCTAGATAGATGCGAAAACATGAGGATTCGAATGAGACCATGGTGGGGCAGGCTTGACTATGGGTTTATCCTCTATTTTTGATAGAACTTAGACATTTTCTGCAGACTCCTAAATAGATAAAAAGGCATATTCAAATTGAAACCTAGAAAACCATTAACAAGAGGACGTGATACAAGAAAACCAAGCCATATCTACCTTCACAGGTTATGAATTGGTTAATTATTAAGAGCAGGCCATGCCATTGGGCTTTCAAAAGATAAATTGGTGTACCTTTTGGACAACACTACGATTTCTCGGAGGGCATGAGTAAATGCCATGACACGCCTTTGATTTTGATGTTCTTAAACCATCGATCTCCCTCTTGGGATAGTCATGTAGCCTCTACTATGGACCCCTTAGTCACCTCTAGCTGCACATCCCCAATATTAACCTTGGTTCCATCAAAAGAGTGAGTGACATTTTTTTCAACTACGAGGTTGCAACCCTCAAACCGTTCGATGAAACTATCCTAGCCATATGCCACCAGGTCATCCACACCATCATCATGAGAGGGGAGAGCCTTCAAACCATTGGGCTCGATCCTCACTATGGGAGCCATAGATATGGTTACAAAGAAAAAACAGAGGTAGTGAGAGGTGGTTGGGTTCTCCAAAACATCAAATGTAGGGTGAGGTTTGCGAAATTGGGAGAGACCCAATACATAAGGATTCGGGAGGATACCATGATAGCCATTTGAAGCTTTGAGTGGGTAGTAACCAAAGGACGTGCATAACGGGAAACCATTCTATGAAATGAATGTCAAGGCCAAGGCATAAAAACTTAGCACTTGCAACAATGAATGCAAGCCCGAGCTATGCAGGATGAAGGGATGATGTTTGAAGGTAAGTGTGTCAGTCCTGCACCAGGATGACAAGACCGTGATACAAATGCTAGGGGAAACATTCAAATTTTGAATTAAACCAAATTTCTTCTAGCTGCGCAATCAAGCAAATGTCAAATGTGGAAATCGTATAATCAAATCTTAAAATGACTAAGTCATATATCACTAGGTGGATAAATCAAGTGTTATGGTAATGGATCAATAAATGAAAATGATAGGATTACAAACTTTAGATTTTATGAAAATATAGATGCCCTTTAGGTATAATCTCATTTGCAAAGAAAATAAGACACAAACTGTATGATGACCACTCAAACCAAAATTTGTTCTAATTTCATGCTTTCAATCATGAAATTGAACAATCAAATGATATATTACAAATAATGAACTCTTACACACAACTAGCCCAGTGAATCTTTTCAAAGCCAAAATGATAAAAATGTTTGTAAGGAGAAGGAGGTAGCTACAACAAATTTTATCCCTTGAAGACGACATTTTACCATGATAAAATTTACATGAATACTTGGCTGCTAACAATGGAGACACGTTGGGAAAATAAGTTATCTCTACATCATCAGAAGTTCATATCCAGGAATAGATGACTCAACAATAATTTTTAGAAACAATTAAAAGACAGATCAAGCATTTCGACAATAACTTAGAAAAATAACACAGTCTTAGTATAGGATAAAGTTCTATCCAAAAATTGTAATCCGACATATCATTTTGATCATAGGGGTAGTGATGTTTATAAAGATAAATCCAATACCATTGACAAGGCCATTGTTTCCAGCAGGTGTCCATAGCCTCAACAGGGATGTCATTTAACCCACTCTAGTACTTCTATCTCATCCAAGATTTGTCCATTTATGATAAAATCATCTTGATACCTGAGCAATTTAAAACACATACCTGAGGATCTTTGAACATGATATTGCTTCACTACCAGCAGACTTGTTCAGTACCCCGGTGAAGTTTTCTTGGTATCATGTATGCATTTATCTTCTTTCCGGAGACCTATTCAGTATATCGACGGGTTTACACATAATTCCCACACATTACAATGCTTCCAATTCTCTAAAACTATTTATAAAATTTTCTGAAACTTCATGATATTAAGAGAGTGGGGTGATATTGAAGATTTCACAGCCAGGCAATGAAAGGATTGATATTTTAAGAATTATTTTTTTGTTCTGATGAATTTCATCATAATTTGGAAAATTAGATTTTAGTTAAGAAATCCTCTCCAGAATGGGGAAGCAATAAGATTTTTTTTCATTAAAACAGGGACGACGTCGGAAGTTCATTAAAGATACTTGTGTTTCCTTGAGATTTCAATAAAAAACTAGGAACAATAACTAGAAAAAACTTACCGTAACTGATATGAGTTTAGAAATTAATGTTCAGATCATTCGATCTGTTCTCAACTGCTACTAATGGAAAAATCCAATTCCCTTCAATAATGAATGGTGATGTAGAAATAATCATCTAGAAAACACACAAAAATCAAACAAAATAAAAAGAACCAAAAACAAAAACATAAATGTAAACTAAAATATTTACAAAAGATTGGATTTGAATTCATCAAGTGAAATATCTATTGAGATCCTGACCATTCACTGCAAAAGTGTCCGACTGTACCTCCAGGTTATGCAGACGGAAATAACTAGGACCCAATTTTTCAGAAATTACAAAAGGCCTCAGCCACAAGTTTTGGAACTTGGTATGTTCTCCTTTACTCTTGTGCGCTTTGTCCCATTTGAGGACCAAATACCCTAAATTAAAATTCCTTTCAAAGGATGAACTTGTATCAAACTAGATCTTCACAATTTGCTGGTGCTAATCAATCTTTTGTTTTTCTTGTGTTCTTACCTCTTCCAATTTTAATAAAGCGTTTATCCAGTTTTCTAGAGGAGGACATTCCTCTTCTTGAACTTTATGCGATAATTGCAGGGAAGGAAGCAAGACATGTGGGGGGAGGATGGCTTCTCTTCCGTAAATGAGGAAGAAATGAGAGTTACCAATGGAAGATTTTAGATTTACTCTGTCAGCCCAAAGTTCCTTGTACAATGCATTGTGTAGATTCTTGTGTTTTTCTGACACTATTCTCTTTATGATCTTGATTAGATTTTTGTTCATTGATTCGTCCAAACCGTTCCCCTTAGGGTAATAGCTGGAAGAGTAATTAAGTTTAATCCCTTTCTCTACAGTGAATAAATTCATGTCTAGGGAGGAAAAATAAGAGGCATTGTAAAAAACCAAACATTCAAAAATTCTGAAACGAGTGATAATATGAGAGTTCATAAACAAAACTACCTGATTTTTGTTGACCATTTTTAATGGTAATGCTTCAAATCATCTTGTAAAATATTATGTTGCCGTGATAATGTATTTGTGCTGCTGTGAGGAAGGGGAATTGATTGGTCCTATAATATTTAGGCCCCACTGTTGAAAAGGTGCGTCTACAATAACAGGTTGCAAAGGAAAACCAACTTTTCTCACCCGCCCTGCAGCCTTTTGACAGATTATACACTTTCGGGACAAAGTATGAGCATCCTTAAACAAGGTAGGCCAATAGTATCCAACCCTTATTACTTTGTGAGTAGTGTTATCCCCACCAAAATGACCTCTGACATCACCAGAATGAAGTTCAACGAGCAGCCTTTCAGATTCCTCTTTTTCCAAGCAACGTAGAAAATCACTGTCAAATATTTTTCAAAATAATATGTCATTGATTAATTGGAAAGATGAAAATTTAAGCCTTAGTGCTCTTCTATTTTTTGGATCAATATTACGAGGAGTAGTTCCATGCAACAAATAAAATCTAATATTCTCATACCATGAATTGGGCACTGTTTGTGCATAGTTGATATGTATTTCGTTATGCTGATTTGCAGTTGATGTATTCATTTGATTTTCTGAATTTTCAACTGAATCAACCACCAATTTACAAAGGCCTTGACCTCTAAAAATCTAGGAAGGGATTATTTCAAGATCATATTCTTGAAGTGATGTCATCCAATTTTCCCTTTTCTCACCCAATTATTTTTGCACTAACAAAGTTTTTACAGCAGGGTAAGGAACAACAACTTTGGTCCTGGATTTCAATAGGTAAGAGTTTAAGTGTTGGACTTATTTAAAAAAACATATGTCTGTTGATCTACTGTGGGGTAATTTATTTCTTCTCCTTTAAAAGTAGAGCTCATGAATGAAATGGGTATCTCGTTTCTTTCGGAATTTTTCTATGTAAGCACAACAGTATAGGATCTGTCAGATGCAAAAGTGTACAATGTGAAATCTTGGGAAAAATCAGGGCTCATCAGGGAAGGTTCTTCTATTATGGATTTTATAATAGAGTTGAAATCTTGATTTTCCTGTGATCCCCATTTGTATAGGACATCATTCTTTATCATATTTTGTAGAGGTCTAACCATCTCTGGAAAACTCGGAACAAATCGTCCGACAAATTTAATGTTTCCCAAAAAGGATTGCATGGCCTTTTTTTAAGAAGGTGGGGGATGGTTGGCAATGGCTTGGGTTCTCTCAGGATCAATTATCATTCCATATTTAGAAACTATAAACCCAATAAATTTCCCTTGTTCTACTGCAAAGAATGATTTTTTAGGATTGAGGGAAATGCCGAACTTGCGACACCGTTCTAACACATCCCTAAGATGAGATAGGTGGTCTTTATTTTTTTTGGAAAAGACAGTGAAATCATCTAAATAGACCACAACTGACTGATTTATAAGGCCTCAAAAAGTAATGTCCATTTCCCTCTGGAAGGTGGCACCGACATTTATCAATCCAAAAGGCATTTTTCTATAGGCGTAGGTGCCCCATGCGGTACGAAAAGTGGTTTTCAACTGATTTGATGGAGACATGAGTACCGGATTGTATCCTAAGAAACCATCTAATAAAGATAGTCTTTCAGAACCAGATACTTGTTGCAGAATTTGTTCCATTGGAAGAATATGGTAATTTTCTTTATCAGATGCTCGATTTAGGTTGCGAAATTCAATACAAAGTTGAATTTCTCCACTCTTCTTCCTTACTAGGACTAATTTGGATACACATTGGCTATGCCGAATAGGAAAAATGATCTTGGAAGTGAGTAATTTATTAAGTTCCTTTTTTATGGTGGGTTCTAGTTTGAGATGCATTTTCCTCAATTTTTGTTGAAACAGTTGGGTTTGGGGTTTCATAGGAATTAGACATTGTATTATTTTTGGGTTGAAAGTTTTTAAATCATCGTACATCCAAGCAAAAACATATTTGAATTCTTTGAATAATTTAATAAAAGATTATTTTTCTTGTTCAGAGCACCCTTTTCGCATATTGATATATTGAGGATGATCTTGCGTTCCTAAATTGACAGTTTCATACAACAATGAGGAACTGTTCGTTTTGCAATTTACTACCCCTCTAAACTTGTCATGTAGGTCATAAATTTTTTCTAATCTAACATCATATTTGGGGATAGATTTTACCAGCTCGGATGATGATTCTGCAAATCGAGGATCAGATATTACCATGAAATCTCAGAGATTTTCGTTGTGAGTGCTTTCATCGATTACTGCATCTTGGAAGGTGTCTTCCATATGCAAAAAATTTATGATCTACTGATCGTCATCGAATACTCACCAATTTTTTATGTTGTCAAGAATCAATGGCCTGAAAAACAATTTAACCGAGAATGCATTAGGAGAAAGACCTTCCGCAGGAAATAATTTAGAAGCAACATTAGCTAGTAAATCATCTTCTGATTACCCAACCTAGGAATGGAATTTATATTGAATGCTAGAAATTTGTGCATTAATCCCCATACCTCGGTTTGGTAATTCTTCAAATGCAGTGATAAACAATGTATTGCATTTATCACCTGTTTGACTACGATTTCAGAGTCACTGAATACTACCAATTTTTGCACGTCCATATCCAATGCCTTCCTTAGTCCTTGCAAAAGTGCTTTGTATTCTGTTGTGTTGTTAGTACATTCAAACTCCAATCGACAAGGAATAAATTTTTTGTTACCTGTGGGATCAATGAGCACACAACCAACACTTGACCCTTCTCGAGATTTTGATCCATCAAAATATAAGGACCAAATTTGTTCGTCATTAGCAATGCTCAGTGTACTTGGCAAAGATACTACCTGAGTATAGGTTGTTACCTTAGATTGTTGTTTTGGGTTGGTGATAGAGGAAATTTCCGTCATGAAATTACCAAAAAAGGTATTCATTCCCTGCGTCTCAATCGAATCTACAACAGTAATAAAAGGCTCATTTGGGTCGTTTAAATCTATCACAGTGTACTTGAGGTAATGTTCCCTGTTTATTCTGATCTTGTTGGGCTGTCCATTTTTTGGCAGCCATAAATGAGACCAGTCCGTAGTAAAATAGTCGTGTAATTGTTCTGACCAATATCTACTAAAAAACAAACCATAAACTTCAGGAATGTCAACAACAATAATATTGATTACTTGATGAACCTTGGGATTGGACGATAACCTAATCAACACATTTTTAAGTTCACCAATGACTTTGACATTAGTTTGATCTAACTGAATGATCTTTAAATCAGAAGATTTTACTTAAGAGTTAATTATCTAGAGCACAAACAAAGACATTACATTTGATGAGGCACCAGAATCAACCATATAGTTATGTACATTCCTATTGAAAATTTCGAAAGTTAATAAAAAGGGAGGCACATTTTTTCATGCAGAAACAACGAAATTCAACTGATTTTTTATGGTTGTACCTGAAACAATTTTATCTAAGTTTCCTACAGTTTTTTTCTGATGTGTCCCTTTTATCCTGATTTTCGGATGAATTTTTACCTGGGACATATTTAGCTTTGTTTGAGTCAGTTTCTACTGATTTCTTGCTAATAAGATCATTCTTTTTATGATTTTCAAAAATGCTTTGGAGCATTTTCTGTAGGATAAGTGGAAATTTCAGCAATTAAAAAATTGAAATATTTTCCCTTTATTTTTTAAGATCTTCAACTAAATCATACTCTAAAAATGGGGCAACAGAGTTTTGTCTAGTTTTAGTTTGCTTTGACTATTTTGAAACCACATTTTTACTTGTTTCGGGTGAAGGTTTGTTTTGTGTTTTACTTCTAGTGTTGTAGGGATGGACAGTTTCAAAGTTTGCTTGGAAGATGTCCTCCAATAAGTTCCCAAAAGCGGGAGGAGATGAGTCTTCCTCTTCAAGTGTCTCTTCCTCACCTATATAATCATGATTTTCAAGAGGAGTATAAGCAGATTTTTCATGTGCTTCCAATATTGTTTGCAAAGCATATTGTAGACCTTCAAATTTTAAACCTTTTTTGGTTGGGTTTGGTCGGTTTGGAGGAAAAGGTTTTCTAAAAGGTGGTATGAAACCTCCTTTACTTGTATATGCCTCCTCAATGGATATTTTCAAGTGTATGACCTGATTGGATAATTTCAGGAAAACCTTCTACAGACTCTCTAGGTCTAATGTGTCTTGTTGACCTTTGGTTTGAGGAGGCCTGGTAAGAATTTCTATTTTCTTTTTATAGGATGAAGCAATTTTATCTTCACTACTAAGATTATATTTTAAGCTTAGAATGTTTTTCTCAATCATGACTGCCCCCTCAAAGGCTTCTAGTAAAGTATTATTTTTGGACCTTTTAGCCCATATGGCTATATTTCTATGACAGGCCTTGGTGTAGTATGCGACAATCGTATTCTTTGTTGGCATCGAATCTGTAGGGATTTTGTTTCTTAATGTCAGGAACCTCTAGTTGAAGTCTTTAACTTTTTCTTTGGGGTTCATTTTTGTTGGTTATGTGTTATATTCTTTGCATGAGTAGTAGTGTATGAGCGTATGCGCCGAGTGCGCAGGGGGGTTAGAGGGGCCCCATGCCTCTGAAAAAATTGATTCTACCTCAGGAAACATGTCATGTATTTATGTGGTTTTTTCGGCAAATGGATTTTTCCAATGGTTTTCTATTTTCGGTGAAGGACATAGGGTTTTGGATGCCACTGGCTCCTATATGTATATTGTATTGTAAACAATGTAACACAATGAATGAATATAATATATGTTTGTTTTCCCGGTTTGGGTTTCCAGGGGAAAAATCTCTATGTAATGTTTGTATTTGCCATTGTATATTTTCCATTATTTTCTGAATATTTGTTTATAGGAGACATTGTACAAGGTTAGAATTTACATTTGGTATCAGAGATTTATTGGCTTAAGGGGGATGCCTTTGTGGTCAAGGGTTTGGCTCAGAACTGTGATAAGCCTTGTTACAGTGGGAGATCTACGGTATTGTTTTTCAGGTGAAAAAAAAAGGCAAGCAATTCGAAGATGGAGATCAAGAAGTTTAATGGGAAAATATTTGATCTGTGGAAACTCAAGATGGAAGATCTTTTTGTGGACAGAGATTAGTGGATCATGGTAGATCTAGGTACTGCACCTACAGGAACTTCTGCAGATGACCAGAAAAAGATGGATTGGAAGGAAAATAGCACAATCTGATTGTGTCTCTCCGATTAAGTATTACTGAATGTGTTATAGGAAGCTACAGCCAAGAATTTATGGGAAAAGTTGGGGAAGTTGTATCAGTCTAAGTCCCTGGTAAATAAACTATTTCTGAGAAAGAAGCTGAATAACTTGAGGATGAGAGATGGAGACTCGGTGGCAGAGCATTTGAATGCCTTCAATACTGTGGTAAGTCAGTTAGTATCTGTTGAGATTAAAATTTTAGATGTAGATAAATGTATCAGTTTGTTGTGTTCTTTACCAGACTCATGGGATAGTTTGTTTGTGGCCATAGGTAGTAATAAACCTTCTTTCAAGTTTGAAGAAGTGGTCTCATCCTTGTTTTCGGAGGAGATGAGACGAAAGAATATGGAAGGACATAGCACAGACGCATTATTTGCAGGAGGACGTTCCCATGAAATAAATAGATCTAATTTCTCAAGTGGGAGATCTAAGTCTAAGGGTAGATCTAAATCTCCTGGAAAGTTTGTAAGGGTATGTTGGAGGTGTGGAAAAGAAGGGCACTACAAGAAGTAGTGTAGATCCAAATTTTAGAAAAAGAAGGGATTTGAAGAATCTTCTTCTACAAAAGAAAATACCTCCAAGGAAGAAGGAGGGGATGTGTACCTATCCTCTTCAAGCACACATGAATATCATGAGGCATGGTTGATTGAATCTGGTGCATCCTTTCATATGAATCCCCACAGGGAGTGGTTCTACGAATATGAAAAGTAAGATGGAGGTAATGTTTTCTTAGGTAATGATTCGACAACTAGAATCATAGGAAGAGGAAGGGTCAAGTTGAGACTCATAGATGGAAGGATTATAACACTGCCTAGTTTTCTACACATCCCAGGTATGGCCAGAAATTTGATTTTTGTAAGCAAAATGGAAGATGTAGGGGTAAAAACAATTTTTGAAAAGGGAACTTGCAAGATGGTTCGAGGAGCAATGGTGTTGATGAAGGGAGTTCGGTTTGGAACTCTATATAATATGCTAGGAAGAACTATTAGTGATGGGTGTAATATCTCCATTGTTCTTGATATTGGAGTTGAAGAAGAAAGAACTCCTACAGTCTCTAGAGAAAAGGTTTTGTTTTGGCATCAAAGACTGGGGCATATCGGAGAGAAGGGTCTTCGACTACTACATGGTAAAGCTATGGTTGAAGGTATGTCTAACTGCTCTCTGGATTTTGATTTCTATGAACATTGTCTATATGGGAAGCAAAATCGGGTAATATTCCCCTCTAGTGCAACGAGGGCAGAAGGAATTTTACAAAAAGCTCACAGTGATGTTTTTGGACCTGTGTCGATCCCATCATTGGGAAAACTTGTGTACTATGTCTCATTTATAGATGACTTCTCGAGGAAAACTTGGATATATTTCCTCAGGAAGAAATCTAAAGTCTTTGACAGGTTTAAATAATTTAAGGCTCTTGTTGAGAATCAAACAGAGAAAAGAATTAAGGTGTTGAGAACAGATAATGGCGAAGAGTTCTGCGGGAATGAATTTGAAGAATTTTGTAAGAAGTGCGGTATAGCAAGGCAGAAGACTACTCCATATACACCTCAGCAGAATGGAGTTGCAGAAAGGATGAACATGACG
>JZKD02S1687407.1:331936-345800 GCA_000966675.3 Picea glauca
TATTTAGAGAAATGAAGGATGTTGTTAAACATGAAGTCCTACCAAGTAAGGAAGAACCAGAGAAGATAGAGTTTGATTTAAAGGATGATGAAGAAGACTCTACAGAAGAACATGAGTCAGAAGAAGAAGATCCTCATACTCCAGTGTTGAGGAGATCAGATCGAGAAAGAAGGCTACCAGAAAGGTATAGTCCATCTGATTTTCGTTCAAATTTTGCTTTGTCTATTACTGATGATGATCCTAGAACTATTAGGGAGGCAGTGGATTTAGAGGATGGAAATATCTAGAAAAGGGCCATGGAAGAAGAAATGACATCTTTGGATAAGAATGAGGCTTGGGATCTAGTGGATTTTCCAACTGGAAGAAATCCCATTGGAAAAAAATGGGTATTTAAAACGAAGTTAAATGCAGAAGGAAAAGTGGAGAAATACAAAGCTTGGTTAGTAGAAAAGGGTTATTCCCAAGTTGAGGGAATTGATTTTGGTGAGACTTTTTCTCCTATTGCCAAGCTAACCTCTATAAGATTTCTGTTATCTGTTGCTGTTGCATTTGATTTTGAAGTAGAACAGATGGATGTGAAGACAACATTCCTGCATGGGGATATGGAAGAAGAAATGTTTATGAAGAAACCAGAAGGTTATGCTGTGAAAGGAAAGAAGGAGCTGGTATGCAAGCTGAAAAAGTCCCTGTATGGTTTAAAACAATCACCAAGGTTGTGGTATCAAAATTTTGATACTTATATGCTGGGACTTGGCTTCACAAGAAGCAAAGAGGCTCACTGTGTGTATTCTAAATTAATTGGTGATCATTTGACTTATTTGGTCTTGTATGTGGATGACATGTTGCCGATAGGAAACAACAAGGAGATTATCCAGGATGTGAAAACTCAGTTGTCCTCTAAATTCGACATGAAGGATCTTAGTGCTTTAAATTTCATTTTGGGCATGGAAATTAAAAGAGATCAAAAAAAGAGGAAACTTTGGTTAAATCAGAGAAAATATGTTGAGACAATATTGCAGAGGTTTAATATGCAATATCAGTGTCCCAAGACACATGAAGAAGAGGAGGACATGTCTCATGTTCCATATGTGAGTGTAGTTTGTAGTTTGATGTATGCAATGGTCTGTACTAGACCGAACATTGCACATGCAGTGGGAGTTTTGAGCAGGTATATGTCAAAACCAGGGAAGGAGCATTGGATAGCAGTAAAAAGGGTTTTTAGGTATTTGTGTGGCACTGCTAGCTATGGATTGTGCTATGAAGGAAGACCAGGATTGGACAGAGTGGTCGATATACATGGCTTTGTGGATGCAGACTGGGCTGGAGATTTGGATCGTAGGAGATCTACAGAAGGGTATGTGTTTAACCTGTTTGGAGGAGAAATAAGTCGGATGAGAAAAATATAGGCTTTAGTGGCACTTTCAGCTACAGAATCTGAATACATGGAAACCACTGATGCAAGTAAGGAAGCAATATGTTTACAAAGATTTTTTTCAGGTATTGGGTTAGTACAACAAGTTGTAAGGATAGAGTATGACAATCAGAGTGAAATTTTTCTGGCAAAGAACCCTGATTATCATTCAAAGACAAAGGACATTGATGTTCAATATCACTTTGTGAGAGACATGATTGAATAAAAGAAAGTATCACTGATGAAGGTGGACAATTTGAAGAATGTTGCAGACTCATTAACAAAATCTGTTAGCACTGAGAAGTTCTCTTGGTGTAGAGGATCCATGGGCATTGCTACTTTGGATTTTTGACTATGTAACCTTGTAACCCCATGTATGCAAAGAAAACAACAAGTGGGAGAATGTTAGGTATGTGTTATATTCTTTGCACGAGTAGTTCTACCTCGGGAAACGTGACACCTACCTCAAGAAACGTGTCATGTATTTAGGTGGTTTTTTCGGCACATGGTTTTTGCCGATGGGTTTCTATTTTCGATTAAGGAATTAGGGTTTTGGACTAATCCAGGTCATTGGGTTAGGGTTTTGTATGCCGCTAGCTCCTATATGTATATTGTATTATAAACAATGTAACACAGTGAATGCATATAATATATGTTGGTTTTCCCGGTTTGGGTTTCCAGGGGAAACATCTT
This sequence comes from Picea glauca, assembly GCA_000966675.3. Classification (NCBI taxonomy): domain Eukaryota; kingdom Viridiplantae; phylum Streptophyta; class Pinopsida; order Pinales; family Pinaceae; genus Picea; species Picea glauca. The sequence goes on from JZKD02S1687407.1 coordinate 334,041, forward strand.
CGTGTAATATTTGTATTTGCCATTGTATCTTTTCTATTCTTTTCTGTTTATCTATTTATAGGAGACATTGTACAAGGTTATAATTTGCAATTTTCAAACTACAGAGTTCTATTACTAAAACTTCCGGAGATTTATCGTCTCCGATTTTTTCTAGAAAACAAGTTTCAAACTTGTCACAAGAGACAATGGTTTGAGGATGCTGTGAAAAATACCAGGTTGAGGAATTTCCCTCAAAAGTATAAGGGAATAACCTGCACAAAAAATATTCATGTTCGACACTCTGGAGTCTAACAACCAACATAAATTTCTTGATGTGATCCTCAACTGATTTCTTCGAATCTGGATCAAATTTGGGCAGAGATTTCTCCGGATGTTTGGGCAATGGGTGTTGGGGTCCAGGTAATGCCACATCATCTTGATCGAGCCAAGGTATGGCGATATTGTTTTGGTTTTCCATGGGAGTTGGTGGAGTTGAAAGTTCATATGGTTCATATGAAGAACTACCTTCATATGAGGATTCCCCTCCTGAAGAAGGTGGAGAAGAACCAGATGGGGATGGTGGGATACCAGATCCTCTAGCACCAAGGATAAGTTCTTAAGTAGGATTAGTAATATTACCACCCAAAGGGTTTCCAGGCAGACCAATGTCTTGAGGTTGTTCTTGAATATTTTTGAAATCAAGGGGCTGATTAATTTGTCTACCAGGTTGTCTGATTCAGGATAAAGCACTCTGAGTTTTTATGATCGACTGACGGACATTGTTAATCCCTTGAGGAATTGGTGTCACTGGTTCGATGGGAATGTCAGGGGTATCATTTGAGGTAGTAGTTGTTTCAAGTGTAAAATTGGTGTCTAAGTGACAACGCCTCACGATAGGAGAACGATGGTGTGGAGGAGTCTTACGACCTCTATGTGCCATCAATGCATTTCAGGCCCTCCTTCTAGCGCCATTTGTTGATGGGTATTTATGACACACCGTCAATGGGAAGGATAGATTCGGACCGGAGTTGTCTAATTAACCCAAGCCATTTGTTATGATCTAACCTGACGGGTTTTATGGCTTCATTAGCCAAATAGGGTCCTAAAATAACTAAAAGAAACAAACTAGCTAAAGATACAGTTTTAACAATTGATACATTAATCACAAATATACAACCATGAGTGTTAATATACAATGATGATATACAGTTTGCAAAGTTTAGACAAAGCTTTGTGAAAGTAATTGTTTGAGATAATGTTTCTTAAATCGATTAAGTAAAAACAAAACTTATTCTATTGATCAAACTATCAAACTATTAAATAGCGCAAAAATATGATTGTAATGATTTGACGAAAACAGACAAAGCTAATTAACGTCTAAATAACGCAATCATTATTCCTTCATACATAAACAACTTTAAAAAGATAATACATGGGATAACCTCTAGCTGATCAACATTAATAAAATAAGTTAATCTCTTTGTATTGTATGAGCTCATGTTTGTCCTGCATTAAGTGGAAACCTATGACAGAAACAATCACAATACTTTCGGAAGAAATTCAATGAAGTGTTTTGTATTCTAGAGTGAATTTATAACAATATAAAGATAAATATTTGTATATCCTGTGACCTCAAGATAATTAATAACCGAGGACGATAAGAAATCTCAATCCTGGGCAGTGATATTATCAACCATTTAACATCAGAAGTAAACTCAAAAATAACTAAATAGTTGATCGATCATAGGTACAAACTAGACCAACATATAATGAATAGTATTTAGATAATCAACGATATGAAATATCATGTGAGGACAAGACTAAAGATAAATCAACACAAGTAACACTTCATAACATAGAAATTGTAGGATAATACAATGAAACAAGCATTGTACAATTTACACAGGTCTAAATCCAACAACAAATTACTTTCTCCATATCACTTCCAAAATTATATGTCCATTCTATGGTCCAAGGAAAACATGCCCTAAACACCAAGCAATAAAAGCTATTTAAACATGTCTTGGATTAGTTACCTCTTATCATACAAGATAGAGGATGATACTTGAAAATAAGTTTGTTTTACAAAAATAGAATAACAAAAGGATATTCCTATAGGAGTCTTTACATAAAAGATAATTACATTAATGACATTGTTTTTCAAAAATGGGAAATTAATAAGCTATTGAATGCTTAACCCATGATTCCTCCTCTTTAAACATAGCACCATAATCTATTGTTTATTTGAAAATGATAAAACAAAATCAAAGTTTAGATAATACAAACAAATAATTTTTAAATAGACTCGCTACAGAATCTTTCTATTCTATAGCTAGTCTCAAAATAAAAACAAAATAAAAAATGAATCTATATATTGCTTCTCCAACAGAATCAAATCAAAAAAATATCAAAACAACTATTTACCATTTCAGAGATTTGACAAAGAAGCATCTGATAAGTCTGAATTTATGATGGTGTTGAAGTTCGCTGATTTTTAAATAATCAAATTACCAGAGCATTTAATCCTCTTGTTTTCCCTGTGAGCGTTCGATCGAACATAGGCTTTCAACTTGTCATTCTCCCTCTCGAGCAATGAGTTTGTGCTACCATTTGGTTTAAATGTGCTTGGATATAGGGGATATCCCTATAATATCTCTCAACCCAATCAAGACAACTTTCATAATGAACTGGTTCTATGGTAGGTAAAGGTTGAGTCTGTTTTGCTGAGCGTAAATTAGCCTGTCTTGTGATTTTATCCAAGTCATGTTGTATACCAGAGAAACACTCTTGCTTCTCGAGGAACAATGGGATATTAGAAACGAAATCGAACTATGTTGCAATAGTATCGATATCATTTCCCAAAACCCGGTCATCTACACCTTCTTGAGCAATAAAATTATCGATCTCATCTTCATAAAAGTGATCATCGACCTCGATCACAGGGATCGAGCTCAGATGATCACGTTGGCTATTTATCAAATTTCTAGATATGAGCCTACCCAGTCTCTTGTTTGTAAAATTCACATATGTATTAATTTGTTTCTTATAGCTTCCTTTTTTCTTGACAATTGATTCGTTTAAAACAACCTAAATTGGCTCATGAGTAGGAACAATAGAAACTCTATCCTTTAAATCATCTAAAAATTCTTCCAAAGAGTTTATGGGCATGAAATCACATGGTAAATTCTTGCCTGATGGATTATGGATAGCAATAGAGGTTTTATCTATGAACGCATGGCCTTCTTTTGGATTAACACATAGGTTTTCGATAGTAGGTTTAGATCGAAAGGTACTAGGGTTTTTATCGAGATGAAGAGGTGATTCTATTACATTTTTGGGTAGGGTAAAATTATTTCTAAACAATAAAATTTCCCAACTGTCCCCAGTCTTCAATAGATGCGAAAACACGAGGATTTGAATGCGACCATGGTGGAACAAGATTGACTGTGGGTTTAGCCTCTATCTCCGATAGAACTTAGACATTTTCTGTAGACTCCTAAGAAGATAAAAAGTCATATTCAAATTGAAACCTAGAAAAACCGTCAGCAAGCGAACGTGATACAAGAAAACCAAGCCATATCTACCTTCACAGGTTATGAATTTCTTAAGTATTAAGAATAGGCCATGCCATCGAGGTTTGAAAAGAGAAATTGGTGTACCTTTTGGACAACACTACGATTTCTTGGAGGCCATGAGTAAATTCCAGGCCATGCATTCGATTTTGATGTTATTAAACCATCAATCTCCCACATGGGATAGTCCTGTAGCCTATGTTATGGACCCCTCGGTCACCTGTAGCTGCACATCCCCAATCTTAACCTTGGTTCCACCAAAATACTGAGAGAAATCTTGGGCCACTGCGATGTTGTAACCCTCAAACCGTCTGATGAAACTATCCCAACCATACGTCACCAGGTCGTCCATGTCATCATCATGAGAGAGGAGAGCATGTGAACCGTTGGGCTCGATCCTCACTACAGGAGCCATATATATGGTTACAAAGAAACATCAGAGGTAGCGAGAGGTGGGTTGGGTTCTCCAAAACATGAAATGTAGGGTGAGGTTTGCGAAATCAGGAGAGACCCGATACCTAAGGATTCAGGAGGCTAGTATGACAACCATTTGGAGCTTTGAGTGGGTAGTAACCAGAGGATGTGTAGAACAAGAAACCATTCTGTGAAATGAATGCCAAGGAAAAAGCATCAAAACTTACCACTTGCAACAATGAATGCAGGCCTGAGCTATGCATGACAAATGGATGATGTTTGAAGGTAAGTGTGTCAGTCCTGCACTAAAACGACAAGACCGTGATACAATTGCTAGGGGAAACATTCAAATTTTGAATTAAACCAAAGTTATGCTAGTTGTACAATCAAGCATATGTCAAATGTGGAAACCATGTAATCAAAGCTATAAATGACTAAGTCATATCTCACAAGGTGGATAACTCAAGTGTTGTGGTAATGGATCAACAAATTAAAATGATAGGCTTAAAAAATTTAAAGTTTATGAAAATATAGATGCCCTTTAGGTATAATCTCATTTGCAAAGAAAATAAATCACAAACTGTATGATGAGCACTCAAACCAATTTTTTTTCTAATTTCATGCTTTCAATCATGAAATTGAACAATCGAACGATAGATAACAAATAATGAACTCTTACACACAACTATCCCAATGAATCTTTTCAAATCCAAAATGACAAAAATCTTTGTCAGGAGGAGGAAGCTACAATTTTTTTTATCCCCTGAAGATGACATTTTACCATGATAAAATTTACATGAATTCTTTGCTTCCAACAAGATGCTCGGGAGTATGAACCAAATTTGAATTATTTTCCCCTCCATGTTGGTTTCAAACATGAATTCATACCCAAATACCATGCTACTTCAGGGATCAACCATTTCCATGGATGGTTACATTGGCATTTTGATTTTACTTAACATTTGTTTGTCAAAGGTTAGCATAGGGTGTATGATAGAGTTTATTTATATTTAGCTCATTGGCTTGCTACTCATAACTAAGAAATCAATTAGTTGTAAATCAATGTAGGAAACATTCAAATAAGTTTGCATCATGGTTTAATAAAAGTGATGAATTTTACTAAAGAAATGAATGCATACATATTTGAAGATAGACTTTGATATGATAGTGCACCTATTTCTATTCAATCTTTATTGAAAAAAAGAGAATCCTAAATTTTTTGGACTTATTGATTTCAACATCTTTGAATTTACTCTACTTCTACTTCTACTCGTCACTATACATGATCATCTATCAAGATAAAATTCCTTACGTGTATTACTAAATGAATTTCTTAGTATTATTGAGAATTACAACATTACCCTAAAGGTTGTCTTGATTTACAAATATTGTGGTAATTGCTTTTGTACCATTAAGTAGACTTCAAATGTTTGGAATATTGTGTCAAAGCATGTTGTGAACAATCAATGGATAAAGAAGATGTATGCATATTCAAAAAACCATAGAATGATAATGATATGAAATTTTGGGGTGTTGAATAGGATAATGGGTGAAGAAACATTTGAATGCAAAGACAGAGTGAAATTTTCATAGAAAGCTAAACTTAACCCTATTCTGACCCAAGTTTTAACATGTTTGAGAGCACATAATTTGATTTTGGGGATGAATCAGTCAAATAAGGGACAAACAAGTGTATAGTTTTGAATTCAAAGTATTAAATAGAGGGAAATGGAACCAGTAATAGTTTAGCTGAGTTCTAAAGCTTCACTAGATGGGGATGATCCTTTTCTAAAGAGTTTCACTTGCTTTTAATTTTTCATAATGCATGTTTAGTTGGCAAATGGAAAATGGTGTGAAAAGTTTAAACATATTCTTCTTTGCTTTTAAATAATTGCTTCGCCTACAACCTATTGTATATTTATCAAGAATGAATGGTTTTCCTTTTTGTCTTTTTCCTGGAAATAACTTTTATCTTCTACTACATAGATAAAATTATTATTTACCTTTCTCATATGATTTTAACTTCAGGTTTTTGAACTATCTTGAATTTTGTTTGCACATCATTTTCTCATCCTATATCCATAACTATAATGATTTTTGAACTATTTTGAATTCCTGAAGATTTTCTGCAGATCATTTTCTCATCCCACATCTATAACTATAAATTCTTTTAAAGGTTTCTTAACTTCTGGTGAACTCAGCCAATTATGAAATCTCACTATAACTATAATTTGCTTGTAAAGGTTTTTTAACTTATGGTGCACTCAAGTTATGAAATATCACTATAACTATAATTTAGGTTTCTTAATTTATGGTGCACTCAATAAGTAATGAAACTTTAGAAGATTATTTAAGATTACACTAATTATTGGTGATGCTTAGAACTCTATAAGCGATTAACTCCCTAATAATTTCAAAGATTTAAGCTATTAGTTAATGAATTAATTGTCTAAAATGGTTCCATTCACTTACAATAATATTAGTTAACCTTGTGTTAGGGGACAAGTTATACGTCTAGAGCTAAATACATTAAAGGGATATATTAATCACCCATGCATGACCAATTGATTCTCAAAACCATGTATCATCTCCATTAGCTTGAAGGGCTATTACTTCCCTCATCCACCAAATTACTAATTAAAATTTTTAAATAATGGGAAATGGAGTTCAAATTATTTCAGGGAAATATAGATATCTTTGTTGAGGCTATGGACATCTGCCAGTAGCGAAGAAAGTTCTATCATTCTGGGGTGACTTTTTTCAGGCTATAAATGTTCATTGGTAGCAGAGCAACACTGTGAAATTTTAAGAAGCTTACTTGGAAAAATTTTAAATGCCCTGGTTTTAATAAACTCTATGATCATGGATTTAACATGAAAATTGGAGTCAGACTTTGAAGAATAAAATCCATTATTTTCCCCTTCATTTCAGCTGATAAGTTGTTGCAACTAGGCCAGATAAAGTTAATGTAGTATTTCATCACTAAATAGAGTCTATATGGGACCTGGTATAGAGAGTAAGGTGTATATCAAATTAGGACTAAGTCTCCCCTTGGCCACCTCAAGAATTTGATAGTGCATTTAAGAGATTGATAGCTTCACCTAGTGTGTTGCCATTTGTCGAGGCTCAACGAGCCCTAGGTCAACCAACTTTGGGACTCTCCTTTTAAAATTTTAAATTAATCCTCTAAACTTAACTGTTGCTTCTTTGGAATTCATACTTTTAAATTTGATTGACGATTGTATGTTGCTGACTAGGATTATCATTTATCGGATACACGTTTGATTTTATTTCTTTAACACACAATCATGAAATCTTGTTTTGTTTGCATTTTCAGATTTTTATTGGTCTTAGAATTTTTCTTTCTCACATTTGTCACATTGCATGCATCTTACACTTTGATGTTGCACCATTTGAATTTATTTGGATTTAAATTTTGTGAGAGTGTATATAGCCTCATCCAAGTCTACCAAAGCTATTTTGCATCTGTTGTTGACTCATAATTGTGTTTCACAGAGAATCAACAACTTCACCAGGTGTTTTGAACATTAGTAAACACTTTCACAGATTAAAATATGTCATATGTTGATGAATCATTCCCATGTGAGTTAATTTGTTGAAAGACTATATAATTGACATGTAGGATGAGTAAACTGAATATAATTTGAGCAAAGAAACATTTTAAATGGAGCTCGATATTTCATTAAAAAATGTTTTTGCACAATTTTTGGCCTCGACCAAAGATGACATTATGACTTATGGAATAGGCTACTTATAGTTTTTTATGAATTTCAAAATAAATGCAAATTTCAAAATCCAATTTCAATATTTGTAAGTGTGAAAATGTTCAATTTGAATTATTCACCAAGAAAACATGTTACACGTATATGATTATAAACACTCTAAAATTTGCATTAAAATTGTGCTTGCGATCACTCATTTGAACCTCTTCTCTATGCCAAAAAAAAACTTTAGTATTCATTAATCAAAGTTCATCTCAAGAAGTTTTTGTCCTTCAAAAATGTATTCAAAAATGTATAGCTTCAAGGTGTTATAATAAGCCTCAGGTTAGTTCCCTAGCTTTAACTTTAGAGAGAGGGTAATTAAATCATTTAAACCCATTTTTTTATAAAGTGAAGAAAATTTAAATTTTGGAGCTTGTTTCTTCTAAGGTAAGTTCTCATTTACAAAGCCCACATCTACCTGGTCAAGGCAATTTTTAAAATCCCCCCAAAGATTTCGACGAGGTTTCATGAGTCTTTCGATGTCTTTCACAAACTTGAATCTTGAATCTTCATGGAGAAGTCGAAAACTTGAGATTTAAAATCCCCCCAATAGAGATTTAGTCCATTTTCCAAAGTCAATTGAGGTCGAGTTTTAAAAATTACCCAAAGGCCTTCATCGGACCAATTTTAAAAGTCACAAAAAAGGTCATTACCAATTTTAAAAGTCACCCAAAATAAACGTAATTGAATTTTAAAGAATTCCCGGAACTACACTTCTAAAATTACTCTGGAATTGGAAAAGCTTCAATGGAGGTGTCAAATGCCTTACCACATGCATACTAATTTGGTCTATTTTATCATGGCATAGGTGTTGTCTTCATGTAATTAATCATCTAAGTACCTAAAATTAAGTTGAAGTTGATCTAAATATAGATATTTTAATGTAATTTTTTGAAATTTTGATTTATTAGATTTTGATATTTCCATTTAATAAATGCAAATATTTGATAATTTGATTGGTTAGATTTTGATATTAGATCAAGTCTAGTTGAATAGATATCTTAATGCAATGTTTTGACAATTTGATTTGTTAGATTTTGATATTTGAAAGTTCGATTTGTTAAATAATAGATTTTGATATTTTCATTTAAGAAATGCAAAGCTTTGAAAATTTGATTTGTTAGATTTCGACATTAGATAAAGTCTAGTTGAATAGATATCTTGATGCAATGCTTTGACAATTTGATATGTTATATTTCTACATTAGATGCAATTCTTTGACAATTTGTTTTTTTAGATTTGATTTGTTAGATTTTGACATTAGATAAAGTTAGGAAGTCTAGTTGAATAGATATCTTCATGCAATGTTTTGACAATTTGATTTGTTAGATTTTGATATTTGAAAATTTGATTTGTTAGATAATAGATTTTGATATTTTCATTTAATAAATGCAAAGTTTTGAAAATTTGATTTGTTAGATTTCGACATTAGATAAAGTCTAGTTGAATAGATATCTTGATGCAATGCTTTGACAATTTGATATGTTATATTTCKACATTAGATGCAATKCTTTRACAATTTGWTTYTTTAGATTTGATYTGTTAGATTTTGACATTAGATAAAGTTAGGAAGTCTAGTTGAATAGATATCTTAATGCAATGTTTTGGCAATTTGATTTGTTAGATTTTGATATTTGAAAATTCAATTTGTTAGATAATAGATTTTGATATTTTCATTTAATAAATGCAAAGCTTTGAAAATTTGATTTTTTATATTTCGACATTAGGTAAAGTCTAGTTGAATAGATATCTTGATGCAATGCTTTGTCAATTTGATATGTTAGATTTTGACATTAGATGCAATGCTTTGACAATTTGATTCTTTATATTTGATTTGTTAGATTTTGACAATAGATAAAGTTAGGTCCATTAAAAATTACCCAAAGGCCTTCATTGGACCAATTTTAAAAGTCACAAAAAAGGTCATGACCAATTTTAAAAGTCACCCAAAATAAACGTGATTTGAATTGAGTTTTAAAGAACTCCCGGAACTACACTTCTAAAATTACTCTGGAATTGGAAAATCTTGAATGGAGGTGTCAAATGGCGTACCACACACATATTAGTCTATTTTTTTGTCATCCTTCCATAGGTCTTGTCTTCATGTAATTATTCATCTAAGTACCTAAAATTAATTTAAAGTTGGTCTAAATATAGATATTTTAATGCAATGTTTCAAAAAATTTATTTGTTATATTTTGATATTTTCGTTTAATAAATGAAAATCATTGACAATTTGATTGGTTAGATTTCGATATTAGATCAAGTCTAGTTGAATATATATCTTAATGCAATGTTTTGAGAATTTGATTTGTTAGATTTTTATATTTGAAAATTTGATTTGTTAGATAATATATTTTGATATTTTCATTTAATAAATGCAAAGCTTTGAAAACTTGATTTGTTAGATTTTGACATTAGAGAAAGTGTAGTTGAATAGATATCTTGATGCAATTCTTTGACAATTTGATATGTTAGATTTTGGCATTAGATGCAATGCTTTGACAATTTGATTCTTTAGATTTGATTTGTTATATTTTGACATTAGATAAAGTTAGGTCCATTTTCTAGTGGAATGAATATTTAATGCAAAAGAAATGCTTTGACAACTTGATCTGTTAGATTTTGACATTAGACAAAGTCAGGTCGATTTTCTAGTGGAATTAATATTTTAATGCAATACTTTGACAATTCAATTTGGTAGATTTTGATATTAAATTTAGGTATTGGTTCTAGTAGAATAATTTTTTTAATGCAATTCTTTGACAAATTGATTTGTTAGATTTTGACATTAGAGGGTTGAGGGGATTGAATATTTTAATGCAATGTTTTTACAATTTAATTTGTTGGATTTTGACATTAGATAGAATATTTCAGTACAATGCTACCAAAATTTGATTTTCTAGATTTTGATATTAGATAGAATTTCAAGCATATAGAATAACCCTCTTGAATGGCATTGTTTTTATAAGTATGAAAATAATGGCTTTTACGTGTGTAAGTGTTTCATTAGTAAGCTTGTAGTCAACAAATTATATCTATTTGATCACACTTTGTGTACATTGCTCATAAGAAATGAATATTTTAATGCAATTATTTGTTAGATTTTGATTTTTCTTTGGCAATTTGATTTGTTAGATTTCAACATTAGTTAAAGTCTAGTTGAATAGATATTTTAATGCAATACTTTGATAACTTGATTTGTTAGATTTTGATATTAGATAAAGTCTAGCCAAATAGATATTTTAATGCAATGCTTTGACAATTTGATTTGTTAAAATTCGACATTAGATAAATTCTAGTGGAATGAATATTTTGTAGCAATAGCAATATATTTTAATGCAATGCTTTTACAAATTTGATTTGTTATATTTCAACATGAGATAAAGTCTAGTTGAATAGTTATTTGAATGCAATGCCTTGAGAATTTGATTTGTTATATTTCCACATTAGATAAAGTCTAGTGGAATGAATATTTTAATGCAATAACAATTATTTGATAATTTGATTTGTTAGATTTTGACATTAGATAGAGTATTTTAATACAATGCTTTGACAATTTGATTTTGTAGATGTTGACATTAGATAGAATTCCACACATACAGAATAACACCCTTGAATGAACATTGCTTTTATAAGTAGAAAAATAATAACTAAAAAATAATGGCTTGTACATTTTTAAGGATTTCATTAGTAAGCTTGTAGTCAACAAAGTATATCTATTTTGTCAAAATTTGTGTACATTACTCATAAGGAATTAATATTTTAGTGCAATGCTTTGAAAATTTGATTTGTTAAATTTTGACATTAGATAATGTTAGGTCGATTTAGGTATTTGTTCTAGCATAATGAATATTTTAATGCAATTCTTTTACAATTTGAATCATTAGATTTTGACATTAGATAAAGTTAGGTCGAATTAGGTATTAGTTCCAGTAGAATGAATATTTTAATACAATACTTTGACAATTTGATTTGATACATTTTGACATTAGATTTTGTTGGATTAC